>NDXB01005953.1:22525-34759 GCA_002631895.1 Agapornis roseicollis | reverse complement strand
CCCCCCCCCCCCCCCAACCCCCCCCCCCCCTCGCCCGCCCCCCAACCTAGCTATGCAAACCCAATACAAAGATAGGCTTTCTCCAGGAAGAGCTCTAAGAAACATGACCTTCCCTGAATAGACTTGCCAGAACTGCTCTTTTTAACCCACAACCTAAAGCAGCAACAGTAGCAAAAGAAGAACAGTCAAGAGAGAGGGGAAAAAAGTCAGAAAACTTTACTGTCCCTCAAAAAAAACCCTCCAACAAAATGAGACCAAAGATAAAATACTCTTCAGCACACCACAGTTCTCTTCTAACATCAATTTCCTTATTCTCAGAAAGTTTTTGCTTGCCCAGGAGACTCTCTTTCTCTCTCTCTCTCTCTGTATATATATGCAAATACTTGGGTGAGTTGCAAATTCAAGTTGTTTGACTTTCAGTATTACATTTTTATAAATCACTTTCTGTAATACTGCCCAAAAAGTCAGCATCCTCAACAGTGGAAATGTTACAGAAGACAGAGTGACTTTAATACAAAAGAAAAACATTATTTTTCAAGTGTGGTCTTAGACTATGTTCTAAACTTAATTGCAGCAATGTGTCAAACATGCTACCACAAAGGAAAAGTAAAGAACTACAGATTAATAAAGCTAACTTCTTCCTCCCACTCAAGAGTGCCTAAAATTTTTGAAGTAAATCTGCTGATGGAGTAAATTCTCTGTGGTGCTAACACTAAGAGAAGAAAACCTAACATCGCTGATGCACTTGATTTTCCAAGAGGACATTCCATCATGGCTGGCCATGTATATCGAGAGGAAAATGTCAGAAATGCTCCAGCTCTAATAACATGTCTCTTTAATAGCTCTATGCCAAGAACACCTAATCCTAACTAGAACCTAAAATACAAAAAAGAATCAGACCTTTGAGATTCACAAGGCAAGTGTGGTAGAGCAAAAAGAAAATAATGGTTTACGAGCTGAAATCACTGTTTGAAAACTGTAGATGAAACCCCAAAACCATGGTGCAGATACCAGTTTAAGGGACTTCCAACATCATGTAAGTGTGGACTTCTACGCAGGCAAGCCACAGGCTTCTCTGAAGCTGTATGACCTCAGCCCTCACCTCCCACATGGGGCTGAGGATAACAGTAGAGGGCTGTTCTCACAGAGCACTGAAAAACCTCACATGGTGACAGTGAGAGCTGTCCTTCCTCCAGACTTGGGCTGGAAGCAGGTCCTAATGAACTCATAGGTCAAACAGCCCACAGCTTGGAGGAGCAAGACCACTCAAAGTTATTGGACTGTCACAACTGAGTGTACATGAGCTCCTTTTGTTTCCTAACACCATCGGCAAAGCACAGAACTACTGGAAGACTGTAATTTAGTTTTGACTATAATCACCTTGCTTGTAATTGGCACAATGAAATTAAACCTTATACTTGGCTACAAAAGCTTTTAACTTAGCACCATTGAATCCACTGAGAGAGTTACCTAAATAACAGAATGGTTTAGGTTGGAAAGGACAATCACCTAAGTCTAACTCCACTGCCACAGGCAGGGACATCTTTCACTAGACCAGGTTGCTTAGTGCACCACCAATGCACAATACTTTCTGGTTCCGAGCTGAAACGCCAATTGCACGCCAGCACCTCAATTGCGCTGAAGACACCTCATATGGGAAAAAACTTTTCCCAGGAACTTAAGCCAGTCTGCTACTCAGCTACGGTCAAACTGCATCAGTATGAGACCTTTTTATTAAGGTTCTCTAATAAACTGTGACTTGCAGAATTCAGTATGCTATAATAGTTACTTAATAAAATTCCTTTTATTTAATTAGCAAGTATTTACACAGTAATTTTCTGTCCTGCTGCTGAACACTTTTCCTCCAAGTACATACGTGAATTCTTGCTGAAAATTTTTAGCCTCTCAGCATATGTGATCTACCTAGTATCAACACGATATACAATCACACTACAAATAGAGATTATGGTAGCTTTTATTAACTGGTAAATCTTATCACAGAATATTTTGAGTTAGGTTTCTGTTGTAAAAATTGTTGTACAAAGTTGTGTGATATGATCAAGATCTTCAACTCCCATCATACAAAGTCTCTACTTAATGCAGAAGATGCAGAGTGATCAGGAAGCCTGAAAATGTGACGCTCCAGGGCAGCCTTGGATGCAGTGATCATGAAATGGTAGAATTTGAAATCCTCAGGATGGTGAGAAGAGTGTGCAGCAAACTCACTGCCCTGGACTTCAACAGAGCAGACTTTGGCCTCTTCAGGAATCTGCTCAGTAAGGTTACATGGGATATAGCCTTAGAGGGCAGGGGGACCCAAGACTGCTGGATGATATTCAAGGATCACCTGCCATCCCAACTAGAAGGAAGTGCAGCAGGAGGGCCAGGAGACCTCCTTGGATGGATAAGGAGCTGTTGAGAAAAATTCAAATGAAGAAAGAGGCTTATAAAAGGTGGAAGCAAGGACAGGCAGCCTGGGATGAATACAAGGATGTTGTCCGGGAAGCTAGGGAACATGTAAGGAAAGCTAAGGCCCAGTTAGAATTAAACTTATCTAGGGATGTTAAGGACAACAAGAAGGGATTCTACAGGTATATTGCAAATAAAAGACAGACCAGGAACAACATAGGCCCTCTCCGGAAGCTATCAGATGAACTGGCTACGCAGGATTTGGAAAAGGCTGAGGTTCTGAATAACTTCTTTGCCTCAGTCTTCAATAGGAAAGTCTCTGACTGCACCACCCAAGACTTGGAAGTCAGATTCAGGGACTGTGAGAATGAAAACCTTGGGCCCACTGTAGGAGAAGATCTGGTTCGAGACCATCTTAAGAACCTGAACGTGCACAAGTCCATGGGACCTGATGAAATCCATCCGCGGGTCCTGAAGGAGCTGACGAGTGAAGTTGCTAAGACACTGGCCATCATATCTGAAACATCATGGCAGTCAGGTGAAGTTCCCAATGACTGGAAAAGGGGAAATATAACCCCCATTTTCAAGAAGGGGAAAATGGATGACCCAGGGAACTACAGACCAGTCAGTCTCACCTCTGTGCCTGGCAAAATCTTGGAGCAGATTCTCCCGGATGGCATGCTAAGGCACATGAAAAACAACAAGGTGCTTGGTGACAGCCAGCATGGCTTCACTAAGGGGAAATCCTGCCTGACCAATTTGGTGGCCTTCTAGGATGGGGCTATGGAACTGATGGACAGGGGTAGAGCAGCTGACGCCATCTACCTGGACTTGTGCAAAGTGTTCGACACTGTCACACACAACATCCTTGTCTCGAAATTGGAGAGACAACAATTTGATAGATGGACCCCTCTGTGGATTAAGAACTGGTTGGATGGCCGCACACAAAGAGTTGTGGTCAATGGCTCAGTGTCAGGCTGGAAGCCAGTGACAAGTGGTGTCCTTCAGGGATCAGTGTTGGGACCGGTCTTGTTCAACATCTTTGTCACTGACATGGACAGTGGGATTGAGTGCACCCTCAGCAAGTTTGCCCATGACACCAAGCTGTGTGGTTGGGTGGATATGCTGGAGGGAAGGAATGCCATCCAGAGGGACCTTGACACGCTTGTGAGGTGGGCTGATGCCAACCTCATGAAGTTCAACCATGCCAAGTGCAAGGTCCTCCACCTGAGTCAGAGCAATCCCAGGCACAGTTACAGGTTTGGCAAAGAAGAGATTGACAGCAGCCCTGCAGAGAAGGACTTGGGGGTGGTGGTCGATGAGAAACTGAACATGAGCCGGCTTCAGTGTGTGCTCCCAGAAAGCNACCATGCCAAGTGCAAGGTCCTCCACCTGAGTCAGAGCAATCCCAGGCACAGTTACAGGTTTGGCAAAGAAGAGATTGACAGCAGCCCTGCAGAGAAGGACTTGGGGGTGGTGGTCGATGAGAAACTGAACATGAGCCGGCTTCAGTGTGTGCTTGCAGCCCAGAAAGCCAACCATATCCTGGGCTGCATCAAAAGGAGCGTGACCAGGAGGTCAAAGGAGGTGATCCTGCCCCTCTACTCTGCTCTCGTGAGGCCTCACTTGGAGTATTGTGTGCATTTCTGGTGTCCTCAACATAAAAAGGACATGGAGCTGTTGGAACAAGTCCAGAGGAGGGCCCCGAGGATGATCAGGGGACTGGAGCATCTCCCATACGAAGACAGGCTGAGAGAGTTGGGGCTGTTCAGCCTGGGGAAGAGAAGGCTGCATGGAGACCTCATAGCAGCCTTCCAGTATCTGGAGGGGGCCTATAGGGATCTTGTGGAGGGACTCTTCCTTAGGGACTGTAGTGACAGAACAAGGGGTAATGGGTTCAAACTTAAACTGGAGAGGTTTAGATTGGATATAAGGAGGAAATTCTTTCCTCTGAGGGTGGTGAGATGCTGGAATGGGTTGTCCAGGGAGGTTGTGAGTGCTCCATCCCTGGCAGTGTTCAAGGCCAGATTGGATGAAGCACTGGGTGGCATGGTTTAGTGTGAAGTGTCCCTGCTTATGGCAGGGGGTTTGGAACTAGATGATCTTGAGGTCCCTTTCAACCCTAACTATTCTATGATTCTATAAAACCAAATGCAAATATGAAGCATTGATTACAGTTCCTGCAAGACGTGGAGAGGAGACACTTCAAAATTAAACATTTGATGTAAAATACCTGTGAAAGGGATTCAAATCGCCTCAGTTTGAAACCACCCTAGGGACCTCCATGTGGAAAAAAAGTGCATCAATATCTCTGCTGCACACAAAAATTATTTTATAAGCGCTACAGAGTACACTTAAAAATTTGCCACACATCAGGTACCCAGAGGTGGATGTACTGGACCCAGTCCCAACTTTCAAGTAAAATATTTTAGCTTTGTAAGCTTTTCTAAGAGTGGCATTTCCTGGCAGAGAGCACATGACTGAGCACAGATTCACCTCATATCATGTGGTTGGATCAAACTGACCTAGCAGTATTTTAGCACATTATGACAATTCTAAACTAGTATAAAGTCTTCAATCATCAAAATCCACTTGACCTAACCTAACTCTTGTTTAAAATGGAAAAAAAAAAATAAATCACAAACCAGTACCAAGAATATTTTATAAAAACACATAAAACTTACCCACAGTACAATTCTGGAAGAACAGAGTGATTACAAACAGGTTCAGACAGAGAATCTCACTAACATGTCAGTGAACCCAATTCACATGAGGAGAAATAGAAAGCTAGAAGAAGACTCTCCGACAGCATCTAGTAATGTCATACTTTGAACTATCTCAAAGGAGAGAGGCTGAATCTTATTTTTCTGGAGGGTGGTTCTGGGAATAATGGAAATGTTATGTTATGACTCTGTTTTGAGTGTGACAGCTTAAGAGTTACATGAAATACTGCTGTGTAACTTACTAAATGGAATAAGGAAAAAAAAATACATGTTCAGAGACTCAAAGACTGCAAGAAAATTTAGACCATCATTTCATTCTTCCATATGATTAATATGCTAAAAATAAAAACACACTGGGAACCAAACTAGAAGTCATTACAGTCAATCTTTCTTCCCTTCTACCTCAGTTCTGCGAGCCAGCGTCAAAGTTTACATATTGAGACACAAGCAGCTTCACCCTCCCGCAGATGGAATTTAATAAGCTTGACACAGGAGTTTGCTGGAGTGTCCTTAGTCCTACTGCAACAGTGTTTGCAAAACACAGGCTGGTAAAACATGCTCAATAACCATATAAGGAGATTTTTTTGCTTTATTTCTGTATTAAAAATAGTGTGGCCAGCAAGACTAGGCAAGTAATAATCCCCCTGTATTTGGCACTGGTGAGGCCACACCTCAAATATTCAAATACTGTCTGGGCCCTCACTACAAGAGAGATACTGAATTGCTGGAGCAGGTTCAGAGAAGAGCAGTGAAGCTGGTGAAGGGCCTGGAGCACATCTTACGAGCAAGGACTGAGGGAACTGGGGTTGTTTAGTCTGAAGAAGAGAAGGTGCAGTGATGACCTTATCACTCTCTACCTGAAAGGAGTGATGGAGAGAAGAGGTAGCTGGACTCTTTTCCGTAGTAGGCAGTGATAGGACAAGAGGTAACAGCCTCAAGCTGTGCCAGGCAAGGTTTAGACTGGATATTATGAAAAATTTGTTTGCTGAAAGTTGGGCAGGCATTAGAACAGGCTGCCCAGGGAAGTGGTGGAATCACCACCCCTGGAAGTGTTCAGAAAACATATCGATGAGGCCCTTAGTGACATGGTTTAGTGGTGGACTTGGCAGTCCTGGGATAAAAGTTGGAATTAATAAATTTAAAGATCCTTTCCAACCTTGTTGATTCTGTAATTCCTTCCCTTCATCCAAAAAACAAAAAAAAAAAAAAAAAAAACAATAAAAATCTAGTAGCCTTTCTGTCTCTATGAATTAGGTACAAATCTACTGCAAGAAACAATGAAGCTCACAGTTTCTGAATACATGCATTGGATAAGGTACACATTTCCAGTTCCAGTTACGGACCCGAAATCAGATTAACAAAAGTAATTTCTTTGCTTCATAGCAACAACTTGCTAACAGTCTGCTTGTAAATGTGAAAATTGTTTTTGAAAATGCATTGCAGGTGGCTTCACAGTTAGAAAGCAGTAAGAAGTTTAAGGAAATTAGGAAAAAAATCAGTCTGATTAACACGTAACAAGGTGTGGCAAAAAATAACAGCTAGAAACAATTAATGTAAGCATCACTTATGCAACTATATATGGCAACTATGAAAACAACTATGAACAGCTGTATTCAGCATTATCCAAACAGATCTGATGCACAAAATGTAGAATGAAGCAGAATGAAGCAGAAATTACACCTGAATACGAAATAACTCTGAAAAAACTGCATTTGTAAGAGACACTCCTCAATATCCTCAGTATCTATCAATATCTTCAGCTATCATCCCTGACCCCGTTCTGGTAATTTCCTTTTTTCCTTTTTTGATGTGAACTCAAGCTTACAATCAGCAAAATAAAAAGCATCTGCTTCATTTGCTGAATACACTAAACTGCACCACTGGAACTTGAATTACGTTTAGACAAACAGATGAAGTTGTATGGCTACAACTTTTGGCCTATTAAGTTCTGAAATTGTTAAAACTAGCATATCCTAGGTGCATAGTTTAAGCTGCATATCCAGTTAAACAGGGTAATTTAAGTGTTTCCTAAATATAAGGAAAAAATAATTAAAAGGTTACAAGTTACAATAATAATAAAACAGCTGGTCACCAATGGCCTTTCTCTTCTAAAAAGAAGCAAACGCACCAGAAGCTGCATCTTTCTAATAGCCTCTGGACAGTAGTTTTCAAAGACATTGAAAACTATACATGCAAATATGGTATTCCATCAATAAGCTCAAATACCTCTTTTTTTTTTTTTTTTTCCTGTTGTCTGAAGAGCAAATCTAACTATTTATGTAAGAATCCAATTGCATGAAACACTGCAATCAAAGAAAACAGGGCTGAACACTGTTGAACATGGTNTGATCTTCCATACATAAGCTCAAATTCCTTTTTTTTTTTTTTTTTTTCCTGTTGTCTGAAGAGCAAATCTAACTATTTATGTAAGAATCCAATTGCATGAAACACTGCAATCAAAGAAAACAGGGCTGAACACTGTTGAACATGGTTACAGCCTATGCTCTAAAATGTAATGGGCAGCTTTAGCCACTGAGCTTGTCATAAGAAAAAAGGTCGGGGGCTTTTTCCTTGTGTTGGGTTGACACAGTTCATGGTGGTACTGCTAAAAGGCCTTTTTTGCCTGTCAGCATTTCTGTTATGAACTTGTATTTTCTAAAGCTTTAAAGCTTTACTGGTAATCAAATAAACAAAATGAAATTATACAAAAATTAGAGCTGTTTTCTTCAAGAAAGGGATTTCTTCTGACAGTACCCACTGCCCTAATTATAGAACTTCAGAATTTTAACTCCCTCCCATGGAATGCTAGCGGAACTTAAGTAGGTGTTGAACTGGAAATGGGAAGTATCTACAATATTAGTACCGAAGCCATTAATTGTCTCAAAGGCTCCATTATAGACAATCTGAGTGGGCAATACATTTCTCAAACTTAAGACTACCACTTATTACAGTTATACAATACCTGTAATCACTGGTCTTTGTAAACTGTTTCACTGAGTATTTAATTTATTCTTCTGGGTCTATATTATCAATAAAACAATTCAGAGCTTGGAGGAAAGGAGTAGGTAATGTTATTTAAACAGAATTGTAGTAACAGTAGAACACCTGTGTCAACTCCTACCAAAGGAAAGAGCGGTATCTGTAAGGTACACCTTATTACACTTCTGTATTGGGCCCAACACTTATGTATTGGGCACCTTGTAAACACTCATGAATACAAATATAAACTTTCTGAAAGATGCATTTCCATGCTGTGCTCACCTCTAAAGAAAGAATGGCATGACAGAACAAAGTTTTGGAGAAGATGTAGTGATAAGAACTATCAAAGCAGTTGCCAAGTCAAGAAGACTCAGATATGATGAGGATTTCAGGACTCCGTGAGAACAATTTCTACAAAAATACAACCAAATCTCAGCTGGACCTAAACTTAGAGAGTTGTTTGTTGGTTTTCAAAAGCAAGCCTATTTTAATTTTAAAAAGAAGACTACTTTTAAGAAATAGCAGGAGGGAAGAAAGGTAAATGTAAGTATGTAGGTAGGATCTAACCTAGAAAGAATGAAAGGGTACAAACAAAATTTTTCTTATTGTAGCTCATTTGAAATCTACTTAGGAATAATGTTAGAACATCAATTTAACGTAATTTCTTGTACATACAATTAGACTATAAAGCAGAGAACAGAAGCTCACGATTTCAATATGCAAGATACTATGAAGAGAATTGTAAACTACTACTGAAGAGCACAGAGAGGAAAATTAGTATTTCCCCTTCTTTTTTTTATATATAAATACAGAAGCTTTTAGGTCAAACAGGAATACTTGCTTTAGTTCCCTTGAAAACTGCAATTGTAACAGAAGGAAGAAAATGAAAACATAAATCTATTCTATGTTGAACTACAGTATTAGAAAAGGGAACAAGTGGAGAGGGGGATAACTTCCATGCTTTTACTATAAATTTTAGAATATAGCTTTTCTTTTTCCCCTCAGTAGAAACTTCTAAGAACATACAGCCATTTCTCAATTAACCAGGGTAATGAGAAAAGAAAAACTATGCTAACAAACTATCCAATCATCTTGTATTATTGCTTGGGGAAGAAGCAAATTTTGGTGTTTGTTTTTTTAGGTTTTCGGTTGGTTGGTTGGTTGGTTGGGTTTTTCTTTAAATCTAACCCTTAGAGCCTAGAGATTCAATTTTATCTTGGTATTCTACAGTGTTTCTAAGTACAGATGCTAATTACCTGCTCTCTGTGGCAATTTCCAAAAGAGGGAAGAGGAATAGTTCACTTCCTTTTTGAAAAAGGAAAACCATGATAAACAGTAAATTATGAAAAGTCAATGGTGAGTCAGGTATTTGAAGAACCTACATTTTACAATACTGTACAATTTGCAAACAAGTGCCAAATAAGAATTTTAAAGTTCTGGAAGACACAAAACCAGAATTAGAACACTACTTCTTGCTCTTTGTTCTTAGATGTCTTCATTTACAAAAAATTAAGACATCCTAACTAAAAATGGGAGAAGGATAAATACTAAAAAAATATGATCTACAACAATAATAACAGTGCAAGTTAATAGGCAGTGGAGTAGCAATTAGACACACTACAATACCTTAGTGCCCAAAATATATTCATTTTCCTAAGATATGTTCCCCATGAAACACTGTTTTTAATTTTTAAAGACTAGGAATTTATTGTGTTGTGATATGCTCTTTGTGGCGCCATCTCCCCTGAGCCACAAAGGAAATAACATTTTGCTAGTCCAATAATAGTATAATGCTATAGAGAGAACTGAGTCCCAGCATAAAAAGATCAGCTATTTCACATGGTGTAATTTTTTGCAGTAATGGTCTTGTAGCATAACGATGACATTATCCAAAGTTGTTACTTTATGGGCATGCCTTACTCTACTCTTTTGCCTTTAAGAGGCAGGTTAAAATAGCTTTCTGTACATATATTACAAAACAAACCACAAATTCCTTTATGTAAAACATTTTATTCAGATGAAATTATCTCTCCATGTACTCATGCTCCACCGTAAACCCCACTTTAAATATTCTGATACTCTATAATCCCATTTATTTCATTAAACACACATTATCTTTCATTCCATTTTTATTCAAGTATTAGCGTAACTTTTTTCCTCTTTCTTACAGAGATGTTCCTAAAAGAACAGTACCAGTGTCACGTCACAAAACTTCCCAATCCAGCAAAGACACTCCCTCTCATGACTGGTCAAATAAGTAATCAAATAAGGGTCTATTAGTTTGAATATGTACTTTGTGGCAGTTTACATTACACCTAAATTTACTGATTGAAGCAGAACACAATTTTAAAGATACCATGCTCAAAAATGTTTCCTAACATGAGAAGGCAATTGCAGTAAGCACAAAGCAACATTGTGGAAGAGAGCCTAAGTGAACTAATACTTACACACAACAGACAATCAATGCTCAAGAGTGAGCAAGAGGGTTGAGCTGCTTGAACGCAAACGCATTCAGTTCAGCACCCACAAGCAGTGAGCTGCTGCAAAGGACTGACATGTATCCACCTATCCATTGGAGAGCAAAGGGCTGCTGGACCTATTACACCATCTCAGAGAATGTGTATTAATGAGCTGGGAGAATGAGGCACCTATATAATGTCTTATATACTATACGATGACAAAGACCACAAGTAAATTCCTATGTATGTTAAGTAGAATGACTGGGCTTACAAATAATAAGCTCAGTTTTCCTTGCAGTTGTCTTGCATTATCCTGACAAACTGCACATGCCCAAAACTTGCCAAAAATAACCACACACAGGCACAGCAGAGGCAAAAACTCAGGGGGGAAAAAAATAATGTATGGAGTGCAGATACATAGCTGGTGTTCCAAGAAAAGCTTTCAAGAATTAGGAGTAAACCTGTTACACCAGAGACATGAAGTTTACTAGAAGTAAGACTTTTTGAGGACTTTTAAAAAAATACTTCATATACCCCAAAAGGGAAAGAGGAAGAAAAGAATACATTTTAAAAACCCCAAATAACTAGTATAGAGAACACTAGCAAAACCATACTTGGCAAAGAGCAGTGTCCACTAATATACAAGTTCTTTCAAATTACAGCATTAAGATTTATTGCCAAACTAATATGGAAAATGGTATTTATTATAACAGGAATTAAAAATTAGTAAAAGCTGCATAAGAACAGAAAGCATAAAGGCAACAAGTCAAGAGGTGTACAACCCTTCAAGAAGCAAAATATAAAAAAAAAAATATAGTTGTCAGGTATCAAAAAAAGAGTCACAGTAAACAGAGACAAGCATTCCTCACTGATATTGAAGGACAGGAAGCAAAAAGTGAGATAAATAAACCAGGATGGTTTTCTCCTAAGTACCAAGAAAAATCTTGATGCAGGTTGGCAGCACCTCAATGAACTCTGTGTCAGAACACTGACATTATTTATTATTATTATTATTGTTATTATTAAGGGGGAAGAAAAGTACAAATCAAGGAGTCTCTGTCATAACCACTGTAAGCTACAAAAATTATCTTGGTTAAATACCTTTCAGTAGTCTTGTGACTATGAGAATCAATAGAGAGGGCTACAGCAACAGGTAACAGAAGCAGCAACCATCACTAGCAGTCTCTGCATCATGCAAAAGAAAATCAGTTGCCCATAATGAAAGCAGTAGATACCATATTGGAAAGGAGAAGATATTTACCTTAATGGCTTTTGTGTTAATGCAGTTCCTGGTCTTTAAAACATCAATGACTATATTGGGGAAGTTATCACCATGAAGGTCTGCTGCCAATTAATTTTACATAAATAAATTTAAGAAACAGTTAAAAAAAACCCAAAATTGTTTTGTTTTTTTTTTTAAAAAAAAAGCCCAACATGCCTCCTCCTCAAAATTAGAAATATAAATGGCAGTATCAAGAGTAAGACTGCCTCTTGGAGAAAATACAACAGAATTCATAGTGCAGAACTTTGATGGTAAACTGTACTATCCAGACAGAATAAGGTGTCCTTAAAAATTCCAGTCTCAAAGAGTTCAATTAGCCAACTCACAGAAAGGCTACATGAATGAATTACAACTACTAAGAACAAGAGCTGCAGAGCTGGGC
>NDXB01005953.1:0-15111 GCA_002631895.1 Agapornis roseicollis | reverse complement strand
TTTTTTCTTTTTTTTTTTTCTCTCCTGACAGTTCCCTCATTTGAATTTGCAATACTTCATCTCTTTAGCAAGTTAGAGGTGGTTTTTAAAACCCTAACTGTAGGTGTCATACAATCACATTTGAATTTTAAGTTATCCTCCTTATGCATCTTACCTGCACCCAAAACCTATCCCTTAAAAGAACCCTTGCTCTACAGTTGTGAGAAATATCATAGGCACAAAGTCCTTATACCTCTTTCTATGTCGGAAATAGGAAAAGAAACAAAACACCATTGGCCTTTACTTGTACCTTTTTAATAATAAAACTTGAATTTCAAACTAAGTTATTTGAGGTTTGGGTTGCTTTTCTGGTTGATTTGTTTATTTTTAACCTATTTTGTAATGATGATATTTGATAATACCGCTTAGGTGCTGCTTGTGTAGACTAGACTGCGCACGTTGCCTTAAATGTCTTCTAAAAATGTCATCCGTAGTCCTGATGCACACCTGTTAGGTCTTGCATAGGTTTAGGAAAATGAGACCTGTGCTTCCAGATTTATTTATTTCTTTTTTGTAACCGTATATAAGTGTTAATAGTGCCCACAGCCATTTTGTTTCTCCAGTAAACACTGTGCACCAAGTCAATATTCCAGCTTTGTTTCAGACACCAAATGTGTTTGTTTCCGTAGTGGTTCACTTAGATGAGAACATAGCTAGAATCAATAGAAAGTCCTATGTACAATGTGTCCAAAAAAAGTGTTACTCTGTTAAAAGGAATAAAAAAATCGTTATAGTAATATCAGTACTTATAATGGTACCATTCTCCTATTTTAAGAAAGAATGTGTTTCTGCTGTAAAAGCAAAAGTTTCAAGAGGGTGAGTAATGAGGTTGTATGGCAGAGATACTTGAAGTGAATTCAATTCTAATTAGCAGATAGTCTAAAAAAAAANATTTAGAAAGGACACTGGGTTTCTTTTCATGACATTTTTCACCATCCAAATGGAGGTGTATAAACCAAAACAATCTGAGGTGTATAATCATCACCAACTAATATATACATTTTTCAGGATGGTTACTCTCTGCAAAGGAAAGAAATCAAGCAAAAAAAAAAAAAAAAAAAAACAAAAAAAAAAGGAAAAAGAAACCCTGTCTTTAGTTGTATTTGCTGGAGTACCAATGCCTGTACTTGATAAAAAAAAAATAAAAAACAACCAAAACCAAACTGCATCAGTCAGATATCTTGATTTATTGTTCTAATTAGAGAAAAGCATATTTTGATCACAACTCTAGCTCCTCCATTCTCCTCAAAAGAGAGAGACTATTTTTAATGTTGAGTTCATCTCAGAAAACATAAGGCTTATGCAAAACTTGTGATTATTTGAAGTGGAAATAAATCCTAAAGGCAACCTTTATGAAAAAAGCTTATAAAATTGAAGTGTAATCTGCAAGATGAAAATTTTAGGGTTAAGTGATTTGTGCTATGTATCTTTGTGTGTGCATTTCAAGACTGTCAGGCTACCTGACAGGCTGATGACCTCAATTTGCTTTGCTTTACTCTGGCTCATCAGTGATAATCCGTGTAATGTTAGCTTACTTGATTCTTCAAAGCTGCATTCAAACACAAGAAAATCTTCTCAAAATAGACAAACTGTTTAGGTTTACTCAGCATGAGTATGTCTTTTTACTAACATAATGAAACTCGATGAAAGTCCAAGGCAGACTTTTAATTCATGGTGGAACATGGTTTTCTAGATGCACAGTAAGTGAAAATGCTGATTTAATTTTTATTTGAGCTGTCTTAAATATTTGTCTCAGACATTTTAGCAGTAGTATTTGGGTGTTTTTTTTTTTTTTTTGAGTGAAGGAGTTGAGATTGGGAATTGTGAAGTTGATTTTTTTTTTTTTTGCCTTTTATCACTTATTTTAAGCCTGTTTCTAGTGATGAGGACTTTATTTTAGTGACTGAGTTGTAGGAGGCACACTGTGGTGGAGGTATAGTAACCCCAAAAATGGATAGTTAATTAAATACCTAAGGACCTGATGTGTGCTTATTGGGAAGGGTGAACTTTGGTTACTGATGCAAGTAGACTTGAATCCCTCAAAGTCTGAATAACACAGTTAACTTCTTGTACATTTTTTAAATTAATTTAACTTTCTATCTAGGCATATACAGAAGCAGATAAGTAAATCTTTGCAAGTTTTATATTTTGCGGTGTTACATGATACATACGTATGTGGATGTCCAGGTTTTTGAACAAATGTAAATTAGCTGCCTATAGCTGACTCTTTCTACTCCAAACGAGTCTTTTTTTTCTATGGCTTTGTAGTAATGCATTATGATCACCTTGTTGTTGCATGTGAGATAAATTATTAAGCACACAATACAATGGTTTGTATATACAGTTCTCATAACCTTTTTTGACCTTTGTATGTTTGATTGAGTTTTGTTTACCTTGGAGCTAAAATGTTTGCCACATTACTGAAACTTACCTAATTTTTTTTGCCTGGAAAGTAAAAGCTTCAGAATATGCTTAAGTGTTTTCTTAGGTAATGCACTTGACTCAAAAATTGCAGTTTCCTGTATTTCACAACTTTATATAGTGCTTGAAACATGGACTCATTTACATATTTTTGTACCATTTACAGGAATGTCATGCACTGTGTTTCACACAGCAATGACTGACTTTATTTTTCTTGTTCTGCAGGCGCCTTGGCAAAGAGGATAAACAGATTATAATCCATTTTGATTTGAATATTAAAAAAGAATCTAAAGACTTGAGTAAATCCAGTAATTTAAAAGCTTTTGCAACGATTTACATGAACAACTGTTAAACCCACTATTAGTAACAAATTACTTGTAATGAATTAGACTTAAATGTAATTTAATTAAACTATCAGCTGAGATTCACAACAGTTGCTATAGTTGAGCCTATAAGCCCTCAGAAAATGAAATCCCTCCCAGTCCTGGATGTCACCAAAAAAGAGCTTTTCACCCTATTATTGTTTTAGTATATGTTTTTATGGTTGCAAAAGGGAGAATGGGAATGTATATTAAAGCAATTAAATAATACAATACACCTGCTGATCTGAATAATCTTTTATTCATTAAATGAGTTAAAAGGGAGTCTATCCTCTTTAATCAATCATATGGGTCTTCTTACAGCCAAGCAGGTAGGGAGGAGGAGAGCCATCTGTTTTCTGGATTTTGCTATTTGCCGCATGGGTTAGTTACAAAGGCAAGAAAGATGATGTGTTATGCTTCAAGAGAATAAAGTGAAGAAGATATGTGTTGGTCATCCATAAATTTAGATGAGTCACTATAAAAAGGCTTTTGAACAGCAATGAGGAGTGAAATTCTGGAAAAGCCAACCAAGCACACAAGAGACAAGAAGAACCCTTAAGATTTTTTCAGATGTCAATTGCTGTATTTATTGATGGGATGGTACAGCAGAGCAATCGGTTTCTGAAGCTGAGAAATTAAGCCTTAATGCCATGCTTCAGAGGCCTTTTTTTTGTTTCCATTCAAGTCAGTGAGAATAATTTTCTCTCCTCTATGGCTTGTGAATTAGCTTTTTTTGACATAATTTTTTGTCTTCTAGTGAAACATTGGCTGCAGGCAGGCAAAGTGTTAAGGTGATTAGCAGTGTCATTGTAATTGAAATCCTGAAGTGCTTAGTGGTCCCTGTTAGCCTTAGAAAGATTAGGGCAGAAGGGATTGCATTTACTTCATTTGCAGCTTTATTTATCTAACTTTCCAGTGTTGCAGGAGCCTAAAAGTTTGGTCATGCTATTGGTTTTCTTTCTTGTCTGCAAGACAAGTCTGAATTTTATAGCTATATTTTTTCATTTTACTACAGTTTGATTGTTGCAGATTACAGGAAAAAAAATGTAGTGCCATGTGGAATGCACATTTTGTCATCCTTCCTGAGCAAGACATCTGTCACTTGGTTGCTGGCAATAAGGGTGGAACTGAATGCACTGACCCTTCCAATGGTCCCTTTCAGTCTTGTTCAGCTTGACCTCTTCAAAGGCTGCAACAATTACAGCTTCAGATGGAAAAGAGATAGAAGGATTGTGATTCTCTGGGTCACAAGGTCTCTAAACCACTGATCTGTAATGCTACAGAGTCAGGTTTTATATGTGTGTTCCCTACTCAACATGCAACAAGCTATGGAACTGAATTTCCAGAGCTCAGACATTCTGCTTACTTTGTGAGTGCGTGGCCTTACAATTTTGTACCTACCCAGAAGAGTCAAGCAGAGATAAATGAGATTGCTGACACTCAGCCTAGAATGTTTGTCTACATGATCAGGGTAGTCATGCTACCAGCCTACGTAGTGCAGGGAAACATACCTCTGATGCATGGATAGACTCCACAACTCGTTAAAGTTGTAAAGTAGGTATGCTTACACACCTCTGTTGTTTCCCTCTACATTTATTCTCTAAAGTTATACATATTCGTAAGGTTACACAATACGCCTATACATATTCATTATCTATCCCCGCATTGTATTAATGAACTAGAAGGTCCTTTGCTCCTGTGCAGTGCCCCCTCTGGTCATGGGCAGGGGTCTGGAGATGAAGTAAATGAGTCTTCCTCCTCTGAATAGGGGTCTTCAAGATGAAGTAAATGAGTCTTCCTCTTCTTAAACTTTTCGGTTTTTAGTCTTCAGGCATACTTTCAGGGTTTGGTCAAAGTCCAAACCACCAGCCTGGTCTTCACTGGCCATATCAGTCTTTCTTCCCCTTAGCAATAGGAGACAATAGGAGTCCTCCTCTTCTTAACTTTTCACCTTTTAGTCTTCATGCATACCCTCAGGGGCTGGTCTGTGTTGGCTTCTCCCCTCATCAATAGTAGGCATGATAGGTACTTACAACAGACAATACTTTTGTTTAAGCTAGCCAATTTCTCTAACCCCCTTGTACAATCCCTTTGTACTACCCCTCTGTACATTGGTTACCCCTGTATCACCTCGAGGAATAAGATTCAGTGTGTTGCAACAAAATATATGAGAAAATGATCATAGAATCATAGAATAGTTAGGGATGGAAAGGACCTTAAGATCATCTTGTTCCAACCTCCCTGCCATAAGCAGGGACACCTCACACTAAACCTTGCCACGCAAGGCTTCATCCAACCTGGCCTTGAATACTGCCAGGGATAGAGCACTCACAACTTCCTTGGGCAACCCATTCCAGTGCCTCACCACCCTAACAGGAAAGAATTTCTTCCTTATATCCAATCCAAACCTCCCCTGTTTAAGTTTGAACCCATTACCCCTTTTCCTATCACTACAGTCCCTAATGGAGAGTCTGTCCCCAGCATCCCTATAGGCCCCTTTCAGATGCTGGAAGGCTGCTATGAGGTCTCCACGCAGCCTTTTCTTCTCCAGGCTAAACAGCCCCAACGTTCTCAGCCTGTCTTCATATGGGAGATGCTCCAGTCCCCTGATCATCTTCATGGCCCTCCTCTGGACTTTTTCCAACAGTTACATGTCCTTTTTATGTTGAGGACACCAGAACTGCACACAATACTCCAGGTGAGGTCTCACGAGAGCAGAGTAGAGGAGCAGGATCACCTCCTTCGACCTGCTGGTCACACTCCTTTTGATGCAGCCCAGGATATGGTTGGCTTTCTGGGCTGCAAGCACACACTGAAGCTGGCGCATGTTCATGTTCTCATCGACCAACACCCCCAAGTCCTTCTCTGCCCAGCCTGTAACTGTGCCTGGGACTGCTCCGACCCAGGTGTAGGACCTTGCACTTGGCATGGTTAAACTTCATGAGGTTGGCATCAGCCCACCTCACAAGCGTGTCAAGGTCCCTCTGGATGGTATTCCTTCCCTCCAGCGTATCCACCCAACCACACAGCTTGGTGTCATGGGCAAACTTGCTGATGGCGCACTCAATCCCACTGACCATGTCAGCGACAAAGATGTTAAACAAGACTGGTCCCAACACCAATCCCTGAGAGACACCACTCGTCATTGGCCTTCAGCCTGACATTGTGCCATTGACGTAGCCTTCTTTCCTATTTTATACTTTGAACTAGAATTTTCTTAGCAGAAGGTAAAGAGCAGATACTTGTTTTCATAAAACATTTGTAAAATGGGAACGCCATTTGTAAATACTGATACAGTCAGATACTAGGGCTGCCTAGAAGGAAGTATATATAGCCCCAATGCTGTGAAGCCAGTGAGACCCTGATTTTTTTTTTGTTTTTCATTTTTTTATTTCCTGAGACAGGTAGCTCCACCCACTAAGCACATCTGAACCATTTCACCCTGAGTTCTATAAATTGAATGATTGCTCACAGTGATACTGCACTAGATTCCTAGATTTTCTTTTCATATATGCTTACATGCTGGTAAGGCCAGAAGAGATGTTCAAGACATAGATGAATTATTTGAGATAGAACTGTATAATGCTTAAAATGTCTGTCCAGACATTCTACCTAAAATTTTCCAAGTCTTTGCTCTTCTAGGATATCTTTGTTCTTCTATATTTTTCATTTTTTTTTTTAAACAGATTTCATTCCTTTAACCTTTCCTCATAAGTCAATGCTTTCCGAAGCTTTCAGCATTTCATTTGCTCTTCTCGATTTCAGTTTTTCTGTATCCTTAGAGAATTCCACCACTCAGATATGTTTTTATAGCTGTGGGATTTATAAGTGACAAATAGAAAGGCCATGTTTTACTAATAGACTGCCTTCTTAGGTACAGCATAACTTTCAATTCATGTAAGAATTGAATTAGCAGTTTTGCCATAGTTTTATTTTGTTCAGTAATGAATGATTTGTAATTCTTACGTTATTTTTTTACTACCGCTGCTTAGGTTGTTCCCATTTTGTAGTAAGCCAAAAGCTTTTGCTGCCACTTGCTCAATTTAAAATTTTCTTTATGGATCACTTCTAGCTGTATCCTCATTAATTAAGAGTAGTCAGTATTATACTTCACTTTAAGAGATCAGTGGCAACAGATCTAGCCCATGAACAGCTTACTACCTCTTCATACAGTTTAAAAGATTTTTCTGCGTTTTTAAGTATGAAACATTTCTGTCTTGCAAGCCTGAGAAGGCAACTATTTCCAAAAAAAGCTGTGTTACAAAATGAATCCTTGTATCACTGTTTCAAAAATGTAGCATGTATCACTTTGCCTGGTGGCTGCTGCAACTAGAAGGGAATGAGTGTTATATTAACGACCATATTTGACAGGCTGACTGTGTAATCTGTTTTTCACTGGCTTTTCATTTTTAGGCCAACAACAATGCCCTTATCTGGAAAAATTAGACTAATGCAATTTTAAAAAAAAATTATTAACAAGACTTTTAATATTAAAGATGGTTATATATCCTCATTAAGATGTGCCATCCAGAGACTAGCCATCTTGTTCTGTGACCATGAAATTAGGTAGGGTTAGGCTGTGTTCTTGAGCTACAGAGCTCTGAGGAAAGCCTGTGTGTTTCAGGAAGCACAAAGCTCCACTCAATAAGTGGCATTCTTGTCACTGACATTTGTCACCAGTATCTTCTGGGGTAGTGATGACACTAATGCTGTTTAAAGTTGGTGGAGATATAGTAAACCTTTTCCTATTTTCAATTTTTAAATATATTTAGCTGGGTAATTGTTTCTTCTTGAAGGACCTGACAAAGGGTGGGAATGTACATAGCTGGCTGCTTTTTCTGACTTCATCACATCCAGGAAATATAATCACATACATTATTTAATTTAGATTCAATAGAATATACTTTTCCTGTTTGTGCAAGCCCACCTTTCTTTAAAGATCCTGTTCTGTTTGTAAGTTGAGGACACTTAGTCAAATACCTGATAGTTAGAGACTATGGCTATAGTGACTACCAAACCTGGGTCTTTATTCTTGCATAGTATAGTCAGTATGTTCCTCCAGCTAAACTCCTGGCTAAACTCTTAACTGAAGTTAAGCACAACCATGATAAAAAATGACAAAATCATTAGAACATGTCACTGAGTTCCATAGTAAAAGCCATTATGACTTCCTTAGAATTGTACAAAGTCCTCTGCATGGGTTTCACAAGTTCCTGTAATGATTCCCCTGCATCCCTTAGAATAACTACATAGCTACAGAATTTTTAGAGTGAAAATTGGCATGAGTGGTTTTGGACAAAGCTGAAGAATAAAGATTTTTTTTTTTTTTTCTGAAGATTTGTTACAGCATAAGTATTGCCTAACATACAATAATCCAATTTTTATAAAGTCCCTAGGAACAATAGAGCTGCATTTTGTTTTTAATTCTGGACAAGTGTGACTTTCAAAAACATTTTCTGAAATTAGCTAGGTTCCTTGTGTTTTACTGTAGTAAGAAGGTAATAAGTATCCATTGTTCCTTTTTTAGCTTTGTTATTGGTTTATTAAATACAAGTTTGTATTAGCAGGTTTATGTGGAAGCATAAGCATTTAGGTGTGTGCCAATATTCAGTCAGTCTTAAGAAAGCAGTGCATCATGTTTGATTTTACAAAGATATATCTGTACTGTAGCTGGTAGATGAACACTTTGAGGTGCGATTGAATTTGATCTTAAACTTCTAAAGCTTTTGCAGAGATATTTTAATGAACTGAAAAGGTCTATCTCACGGTAGCTCAGCCTCTCCACTAGATTAAAATAAATCCAGTCATGCACCCTCTTGTCTCCTTTTCTTTCCAAACACAATAATAAAAAAAATTATTTCCTTTACCAATTCAGTGAGTTGAACTTTGCTATACATATGAATGTTCAAATATAAATGTGTAGATACTGTCTGCCACTTGGTGACCAGAAGACCAAAGTATCTAAAAAAACAACATTTCTAACACATTATGAAAGAGAAAAATGAAGTTGAACCCTGCATTCATATTCATATGGGGGAAAACACATCTTTGGACATGCATTTTTCTGACCAAGTTTCCTGGTGGAAAACACATAAATTGGGTGGAGGGAAGAGGATAATATGTAAACTACCTAGACTTTTCAAAGTTTTATGAATGATTATTTTTGTATTAGGGTCCTTGGACTTCCTGGGAGCAGTCATTTTCCAGGAGTACAGAAGTTTCTAAGCCAACATGCAGTGAATAAACCAGGATGGGCTACTACTGGGTGTGTTTATAGACAGAATCACTGTAATTCTATGCCTCTGACGGAAAAGTTTGAAAAACCTGAAGTTATGCTTTCAAAGGGGTTTTAATGCAGTTTCTCAGAAGTTGCTACATAGATACTCAGCAGAAATGTTTACCATGTGTACAGAAGGCAGAAATGTACCCAAGATCGGCACTGTGCATGTTTTCCAAAAATATGGTGCAAAGCAACTAGCATTTGAAAAGCCTAACGTGAGATCTTGAGTAATAAACTGAAACAAGTTTATTACTGGTTTTAGTTTATTGTTTGGTTAGGCATGCGTGTATGGGCATTATTAAAACTTACCGAGATTGTTTCTTAGTAGCAATTGTGTTGGCATTTTATAGTAAGTTGTCTTTTTCATTGTTGTCCTTCCTTCCCTCTGCCCTTCTGTGTTCACTTCATGTGACTGGACTTTGTATCCATTTATCGACAACCAGTGTAGAGTCACTTTGTTTGAAAAGCAGAGAGAGAAACAGAAACAATTCCGTGCTGCAAGGTAAAATGCCCTTCTTGCCCCAAACTCTGTCATTTATATATAGTTATATATAATTGTAAATATTGAGGTCATGTGTAGTTGGAGTTCATATTCTTTCACAGCTGAAAACAATTTCTTCATGGCAGGGAATTAGCAATTATTAGAAGTAATTAACATACACTGTGTTGTCTTTTCCTCTTTAACTTAATGCAGTCTATTTTAGATAAGGAAGGAAAAAAGGAAGTTAATACTGTCTACTCTTGTCTGTAAGATACTGTCAACTATGGTGGCAAGTTATTTTGCAACAAACTGCACTTTGTTATTAGGGATTGCAGTGGGGTAGAACATTCCCTGCCTGCAACAGGTTAAGGAGTGTATGAGTTTTACTTGAACAGTGAAAGCATTTTGAATAAAAAAGCAAGCAGGGTGTTTGTGAACAAGAACATTTTCCAGCTGTGCAACAGTGTTTCTTCTCTTACCACTTAGGCTCTGGTTGTTTAAAAAGTAATGTTAAAAGTGTATGTAATTTTGATTATGGACTCTGTTTCAAGAATCAAATGGAAATGAATTGTTAAACGGTTTTGGAGGGGGGTTAGGATCTAAAATAAGCTTGTAGCATTGAAGTGACTTTGGTTTGTGTACAGTGTATGTAATGTGGCAAAATCCACTTGATTCAAAGCCTGCAAAACTTAACTGTACTTTATAAAGTTATATTAAATAAATCTAATGTCTTCCTTTGTGATCTTTTACAAATTCAACCTGCTGACTGAGGGTAAACACAGCTACTGAGAGGACAGTATATATAAGGGTAATCTCTGGGATAGAGGATGGCAAGGAATAATAGTCAAAGAGAAAAGGTAAGGAAATAATAATCACTTCTGAATAGGTTGTATCTGCCAGGCTTAAGAAGAAGCTCTACATTTAGCAACCATGCTGAGAGAGAAAGAAGGAAGATGAAAGAGAAGACTATTTAACCAAAAAAAGTGTTAGAACAGAAACTGACCATGCATATTGCTTGCTATGCAGTTTTATATTTACTTGCTAATAATATGGATTCCATACATCCTTTTTTCTCACAAACATTTTTTTTCTTCTGCCCTTGGGTTGCTGTCTAGGTGGATTTTAGTAAGTGCAGACCTGTGTTAAATCCCTGTCAGACCAGCAGCTTAGTGTGAGAAGAGGGATAGTAGGAAGACGGGATATTTGACTGAGATTGTTAGGAAGTGCTTAAAAAGAATTATAGCTATGGCACTCTGGGCTGTGAACACAGAAGTTTGAACTGCTTCAGGTTCACAGTGATAGTGATCTTAGATTTTTCACATCCTGGACAGTATTTTAAATTAAAAGATAATAGTGTAAAAATGGCCTATTCTTTTTTCTATTGTACTAAATAATCAGTTGATCAGCCTATTCAGAGGGAAATCTTAGGGTACAGAGCCCAGACAGACCTATTTTCCTCTGACATTGCCTTAAACTAGCCAGATTGGTGATTGTATGAGGTTGTATGCAAACATTCTTTCTACAGGAGTCCCTAGTGTTACAAATATTATATAATTAGAAATCAAAGTTAGTGAGCTCGAAGGCTACTTTATTCTCTTCTTCTCCCCTAACCCTAACCCTCTCCCTAACCCTAACCCCTCCCCCGCCTCCCTTTTTCCTAGTGTTTTTATGCTGCAATGCTGACAAAACTGGCAACTATGATGAAGAAAATTAGAAGCTGTTGACATGGATTAGTCATTTACAGAAGTTACTCTTAGCTATGTAAGAAGCATCACATCTCCAGTTCATGTAAGTTATTATAATAGACAACTGAGTATGTTTTCAATTACGGCAGTTGTCTAATAATAGCAGTGAAGTATTAGTCCTGAAAAATGCATGTTGGACAGAGGAAGCAACATGTTCTTTTTCACTGATGAACAGAATACATCCTTTAAAAACGTAAGATCGTGTTGTACCTAAAGGCATACAGCAAAGAAAAATGTTCTTTCTCATAAACTCCTTTAAAGACATTCTGATACAATTCAAAAAGCATGTTATTCACTTCAAAAATACTTGCAGCATTCTCCAGTCCAGGCCAAAAGATAATGAGACCCATGAATCTGTTATTGAGTAACCTTTCAAATGTTAAAAGAAAGTTAATACTGGTTTACCACAAGAAAATGAGAAAAAAAAAAAAAAGTCTTTTTTAATTTATACTATATTTGTTTGTGCTCTTAAAATGTCATATAATATAAGGTGAAAATGAAGTGAATTACTATAGTTTTGAGATAATGAAAATTTTCATTTTACTGTGTTGTGATTTTGTCTTTTAGCTCCTATGTGCGAAGGAGCTGTGTTTTAACAGCAAGAATTTACCAGTTTCCTAGAGCTCCTATGAAAGAGAAAGAGCTAGAGAAAAGAAAGGGGGAGAGGGAAGGAGGAGGGAAGGAGCAAGAATTTTATACTCACACAACACAGAAGGAAACTGGATACACTGTGGCCTAAATTGCTGTTTTTTCTGTATTGCTGTAATACAATATACACATTTCATTTTTTCCAGATTTTTTTTTTCCTATCAGAGTCTAAAAACCCACTNAAGGAGCAAGAATTTTATACTCACACAACACAGAAGGAAACTGGATACACTGTGGCCTAAATTGCTGTTTTTTCTGTATTGCTGTAATACAATATACACATTTCATTTTTTCCAGATTTTTTTTTTTCCTATCAGAGTCTAAAAACCCACTTAGTCTTTTCAAGTATTGTAGGCAGATATTTTTAGTCTTAGAATTGTTTGCTGCTTCAGATATCTGTCATTTTAAGACTTTCATTCCAATTGTTGCCTAATCCTATCTTGTTTAAATTCTATCCCTCAAATATTTCACCAAGCTAAGTATATTTACAATTTTTTAATTTGTTTTTATTTTGTTTTTCTGAGGGAGTAATTCAGGTGTTTCTTGGTATTGTTACTGAAGTTACTAAATGATCAAATCTTTGGAATTGGGATATAAAGTTGGCTAATGTATATGCCTTATTTTGTAAATGTCTTTGCCCTTTGGCTTGCGCATTTTTTAGAAGCATATGATCTATGTAGTTTGCAATCCGGCACCTATATAACCATTATGCAGCTCATAATCCTTCTTTTCCTAACTGTACAAGTGTTCTTTCCAGAGTAAATATTTTCCTGGTTTGTAAGACCTCCTAATTTTGTGATCGCTGTGTTTTGTTTCCAAATCTGTTTCCAATAATTGTATTTAGTAGTGTTTGCAATGAATAGTACTAGTGCAGTGAGTGTGTTTTCAATAGTACTAGTACTAATCTCTGCATTAGAGCTGGTTAAAAAATTACTTACCATCTTAATTCCTCCCTATTGCCGTTTCTGAAGGGTTTTTTCAGCATGGTAATAGGGGAAAATAAAAATTATGACTGGATAATCCTATTCTATTTGCTCTAATTTTGCATTAGGTCACCAAAAAAAAAAAAAATGGGTGGTATGTGGGTTAATCTTTTAACCCTGTTCAAAATAACATGGTAAAAAAAAATCTCACAGAACAAAAGAACAGCAGAAGTGATTTGGTTTCGCCATGTAAATACTAAATGCACTATTTTTCTAGATGTAAGAGTAAAGATCGTGAATTTAATTTTTAGATGTGAAATGAAACAAACCAAATATCTTTTTGGGTGTTTTCTTTTTCTTTAAAATTCCTTTATTTGCCCCACTAGAAAGACTTTTGTCAAAATAATTCAGACCAATTTGTCATGAGACATGTTCACAACTATTTGCAGGATAAGGACTAGATGGTCTTTCGAGGTCCCTTCCAACCCTTAGGATTCTGTGATTCTGTGACATACCACTCCCTGAATATCAGTTCCATGACAGAAGTAACATAACCGGATTTTCTATTACTTAGACTTCAGAGAAAAAACTTAGTCTTCAGTAAGTAGCTACACTTGTTTAAATGTCTCTTACTCGTGCAAATTAAAAGGAAAGAGAAGCTGTTCATTTATTTCTTGTGAGCCTCCTGCTTACACCAGCAACACCGTAAGTCAGCTAAGCACAATTGAATTGTTTTTTACTTAAAAAGCTTTGCCATTTTTCTCCCTGGTAAAAGGTTCACTTTTAGAATCTAGATGGATTGCATCACAGCAGAGAAACTTTTGGTTAATGGTAATCAATGAAAGCAATTTGCTGTTGGATCCATTCATCCCCTTTTCATTTTAAATGTGGTAGGTTGGCCCTGGCTAACAGCCAAGCACCCACACAGCTGCTTGCTTGTTTCCTTCCCATGCTCCTGAGTGAGATGAGGGGGAAAGCAGGAAAACAGGAGGAACAGAAGTGAGAAGACTCAAGAGTTCAAATAAAGACAGGGAAACACACCTTAGTAAGTACTGTCACGGGCAAAACAACTTGGGGAATTAATGTATTGCCAGGTAGCATAAATATTTAACTTTTTATTGGAGTATTGGGAAGCAACAAGAAAGTACAGACATCTGAATATGCAGGCAAATCACCTTTCCTCCCACTTCCCAGGCTCAACTTCAGAATCCTTTCTTCCAGCTTCCTATTCTCCACACCTTCACTCCAGACATCTACTAGAATGTTGCTGCACGTTGTGCTCAATCCCTTCAGTGAGGCAATGGGTGGCTTATGAGGATGAAGTCAGTGCTTAGCTATGTGGAGCAGCTCCTACTGCCCTGACCTTGTTGTTCCCGCCTCTTCCTCCTCTCTGTCCTGCCTCTGCCCTTTCCCCCTTTTCCCACCCCCTTCCCTCTATGTTCATTCCCCAGAGTGGTTTTTGCCCTTTCTTAAGTATGTTTTCCCAGGATGTTGCCAGCTTGTCTGATGGGCTTAGCTATGTCTGCAGTGGATGCGCTGCAGAGGTGGCTGAAACTGACTATTCAGCACAGGACAGCCCCATGTCTATTCTCCAAAGGCCTCCCCTGCAGCTCCCTGCTGCCAATACATTGACACCTGCTTTCAGTACATCACCATGAAAAGGTGATGTACTGTAATATTTTGTTTTGATAAACATGGGAGATGCATTGGTTGGGTTTTTTTTCCTCATGTTTTTTCTAATACATGTTCTTTACAATAGTGTTTCTGGGAAAGAACACAAAGGCTGGACATAAGTAATAGCCCAGATACAACCCATTTCCTCTCAATTAGTTTACATCCCTTCTAATACAGCCGTTCTCAGTCTCTGCAATGGGACAAATTGAACAAGTCCTTGTGGAAAAATGAGAGGGCTGCTTTCAGTACCATTTTCTCCATTGAATGATCTGAGAATACTGTATCATATGATATGGATGCTGGAGAGGGACTCTTCATTAGGGACTGTAGTGACAGGACAAGGGGTAATGGGTTCAAACTTAAACAGGGGAGGTTTAGATTGGATATAAGGAAGAAACTCTTTCCTGTTAGGGTGGTGAGATGCTGGAATGGGTTGCCAGGGAGTGCTCCATCCCTGGCAGTATGTTGCAGGATGAGCAGTAGAAAAGCTGGAAAAAACAGGGTTGCCGTGCACGGTCAAAGTTTGTCGAGTAGAAGA
>NDXB01005951.1:14694-46546 GCA_002631895.1 Agapornis roseicollis | reverse complement strand
AATGCATGGACCAGTCCCTATAAAGCTACTGAGTCCATCTGGTCCATGATATCAAACTTCGTCAGATGTACAACATACTTTGAGTTCAGGAGGTGGGGTAGTACTTCTGCCCTGTTCCTCTGGTGAAGGAACACGGGTTCCTTCACCAGGGAGGATGAGAGATGTGAGATACTGCAAAAGGCAGGGTAGTTGTCTTAGTGATCTGTACTGAGATAGGACTCTCCGCTGACTTTGGGAAGTTTCCTTGGAGTAACATAGACCTAGAAGGATGATCATTCATCATAAACATTCCTTCGCAATGGGGGACACTAAGTGATACAGAAATACACTTTAATTTTTTAATTTAATAATGAAACATTTCACTCCAAATATTTGGTCTAAGGATTATAAATCCTTCTCTCCACTGTCCTTTGCACACAAGGACACAGATACACACACAAGCATGCACATATATATACACACTTCTACAAATTAACATAAGTGTTTCAGCTTGAAGTTTGCAAAGGAAACAAATGGAGACAGATGCTCAAACCTGATAACATGCAAAATGATCTGGACACATTTAACTTCCTCAGATCTTGGCCTTGGGTTACAAATAAAATCCATTCTTTTAATATCACCACTGTATTAAAATAATAAGATTCTGCAAGTCTTTTATTTTTAGATTTTCTGTAAACCAATCATCTAGTAAAAGAAAAAAAAAAAAGGGTTGCACTGAGATATTATTGCAACACCCTTCAAGCGAATTTAGCATATTTTTTGATATATCCCTTATTATTTCAGCTGTGCTTCATAAGTGGAGCTGCTGGTTGTTCAAAGTAATTAAATGGGTGAATTCATTTGGACAATACAGATTTTGTTTGCAGATACACAGACCCAACAATATATTTATGATCTTGTTATGGATAAAAATAAAAGCTCTTAATACACAATAGCATTGCATTAGTTTGCTGTTGTTTATTTTATGACAACAACTTTAAACAAAATAAGAGAGCAAAGACTACCAAAGTTCAGAGTGATTATTTATTTAGGTCTTCCTTAAACTTCTTGTGGTACCTACTCCCTAAATAAACCTCTAGTAAAGGACATCCAGAAAGCAAAGGGAGCCTGACCACTGACTGCAGAATAAAAGCAAGATTGGTGCCTCTTACTCCCAGCTCCCCTTTTTTCACATTAGGATGAAGTAGGAACAGTTTTGGCTTTTTGGTATCTCTATTGCTGGCATTTTCAATTTACTTACAGTGACTGATCCTCTTCCAGCAAGTGGGTAATTGCTATATTGTCTATCTGCCTGCCTGATTGGTACTCATCACTGTGGTACCTGAGGGCTAAACTACAAGGCTAAGATCATTTTTGAAACAGAGCTGATTGGAAAGTCTCCTCCTTAAATTACTTGGAATAAGCAGAGCAGTTTCTGAAGAGGAATCTTCAGTTTACACTGGCAGATGAGCACAGTTTTGCAGGTAAAGCACATGACTAGGAAGAAGAGTGAAATAAACCAATACTCACTGCCTGTGCAACCCTTTTCAAATCCTCTGGGCTTTAATTTCTCCATCCATAAAAGCATAATAAAGATTCTTAGATACTGCTGGGAAATGCTTTCAGTTCTACCTCACTTAAAAAGCTCACAAAAAATACTTGAGCAGTCTCACCAGTGCATTTAATTGCTAGCTTCTTCTGTTTGTACGTTTATTTTGTCTCTAGATAATGATGCCAAATAGCAAAGGCAATGGAAAGTACATCACATTCATGAGAATTTCAAAGCATAGTTCTTTATATAGTCCAATAAATCTAGATGGGATCCCCATGTTCCTCCAGTACAGTACAGATTATAGATTTTTCCCATTAATTCTTGAATTAATTCTGTAATTTCTAATTGAGATATGACATTTTTAGGAAGATCAATATTTAAGCAGATGTCCAGTAAAGCAGCAGACTATCCCACCCACATGGGTGGGTGAGGTATTACATTGGACAGGACTGAAAAGCCTGGGTAGTCCCAGCTAATTGGAATCTGTCCATGTCTTCTACACTGGCACTGATAGAAAAAAAATCAATAATTAAAAAATAATTGCAGCCCTTCTACAGTAAAAGTGAATGTGTTTTTTTTTCCTGTAAGAATGTGTCACTTAGAATATTTTATACCCCATATTGTAGAGATTATTGCCTTTTGATATAGGTTCCTCCAAGCACCTACAAACCTCCAAAGGAAAAAAAGCAACTAGAGCAAATCAGAACCCAAAATCGCCAAAAAGCAGAAGTAAGTGTATTATGTTCTTGTTCTGGTCTTTTCTTTCTTCTAAACTGTTTCTTCTACAATGTTCCATCTTCATGAGTCTTAGAACTTTCACTGGAACGTATTTGTTTTTGCACCTAATAGCTCCTGGCTCTTTCTCTAGAGACATGAAGTTTCTATCCTGTATTCTGTTCTATCACCCCTTTTCCAGCTTCTTTATTTTATTAATAATTGGTCTTTTATTCACAAGTACTATTTGAGAAATTATGCAAGTAGCCATGTAAGGTAGCAGAAACACCATTACTCTCTTCTCTTTACAAGCTTGAAATAGTTTAATGGCTCTTTTACTCCCACAGGACATGTGGATATTTAAGGTATTCACTTAATAATTAAAGCTTAAAAATACAATGTTCAATATTTTTGCTTGTTTTCTATAGTAAGTGATAAATGCCCATGTTATCACCTACTGTTTTAGAATACCAGCAGATTCTAACTTCTTTTTTGTGCAGACTCCATACTCTTTCTATCAGCAGGCTGAGTGAGTGGGAAGTGTGCATGATTTGTAAAGAAGCAGAATACATGGTCTGTGTGTTAGGAGGGCAGGAGAAGGGAGGGCCTAGAAAAACAAAGAAACAGATCTAGTTATTTGATCCAAACTTTGATATGAATCCTGTCCAATGAGTTAGCTCCTACCATAGTTAAAGCAGACTGTTGTCATCTTCTTCTTGGAAGGGAATTAATTAAACATCAATTTTCACTTTCTTCCTTCCTCCCCACACTGCAGTCACCACATCCAATTGAAGACCAGTATAGGCTTGCTAAGAGCATGCTACTTGACTCCTTTTTATCTGCACTTGCCCACCCCCATTCTGAAAATGCCTTATTCGAGCTTTCACAAGCCAGTACAAGTTTGTTTATCACTGTTCTGGGCTCTCCTCATGTCCTTGTGAAAGGAGCATTGGATTCTGCTATTAAACCATAGTAAATGCCTTGATATGGGATAGGTCCAAGGGGATACACTTTGCATTCCTTTTGTTGGCCCATCACATTACTTATGCTTGTTATTTTGTTATAAAACCATACAACTTTATTTTTTATCCTTTTATTATTTCCGTACTGTGGATAAAGCATACACCTATCTGTCTATGTGCTTATTTGTATATACAAACTTCCTAGAAAACTGGGGAGGAAAAGCAAGATACCACAGTGCTTATATTGTCAAAAATCTATGACAACTATAAAATCACTCAAACCACCAGCCACATTCTTCAGTAGAAAAAGTGCATGAATACAAGTAACAAAGGAAAACCACCATAGAAATTATAGCTGCAATAACAGCAGGTTTTGTTGCCTCTGGAATGCTACAAAAGGCATCCAAAGCATTCACAAAGGTCAGTTCCCTAGACTGTTTGCTAAACAAGCTGAAATGTTGGGTCCTAAAAGAAATATGCATTTAAAAATGCCCTTTGTTTCATAGCATTTCTGCAGAAGCTATGGCAGTCACTGTATCATCTCTGAGCATCTATAAGGAGTGAGAACACTGGAAACTGCACTCCAGACACTTATAGAAGCACTGATGTTATGGGCAGTTCCTGTCCAGAAAGCCATTAGAAAATCTATGTGTTTCATAGCTATGATTAGAGATTTGGATTAGAACCAAAAGGAATATCCCAAAACTAGAAATATGGTTGCCCATACTCCCCACTTTAAACTGACCCGTAGGATTACTGCTAGGGGTGTGCCTACTGGAGCAACTCAGTGTTCAGATCCCCCAGTCATGATCTTCATTGTTTCTTAGCTATGTGGAAATAATTACTACGTATGGTACTAATGTGCCACAGATAATTATGAGGCTTTTAAGTTGAATTCTGGATGAGCAACATGTTTCATATATGCAGACCTGTCATAGGCATGATGGCCTATATGCAAAGATACAACCAGGCAGAACTATGTAGAAAATTAAGATTTGCCCACTTCCAAGTCTTTAATCAGGAATGAAAATACTAGGTCAAGCTTTCCTTCCTTACAAACAAGTTAATATCCTGAGTTGCAAGGCTTTTTGATACAGAAAATTCTTACTACAGAATTTACGTGTACCACACTCTAAGCTAATTGCTTTCATTTTAGGATCTGCTCCTGAAAGCAAATGCTGACCGGTTCAAGTGTGCAGTCATGAAGTCTGAAAAGGCAGAGGTATGCTACAAAATACTTTATTGCCTAAAAATTTCCCAGTATGAAGATGAAAAATTACTGGAGTATTTAAAGATATCTCAAAGTGTTCAAAAATTTTTATTTACTTGGGGTTAGGAATTATGTGCTTATCATTTGCAGTTGTACTGTCATTTCACATCCATATACCAACATTTGCCTCTTTGGGTGCATAATGCACAGCCCCTTTTCTTATACTCGTGCTGCTTTATTAGTCTCCTAATTTGAGAAAAGCAGCCTTCCTGTGATGCCCCTCCCAACAAGTCCCCAAACTGGCCATTTTTCTCTAAACCCACATATTATTGTTCCATTAACTTTTATGCCACAAGGCAGACAAGCTGTGGGAATAACAGTCCCATTCATACAGAGTTCTTGCTTTGGTTGGTTCCCAGTTCACAAGTATGTCACCAAACTATGCATGTAATATATTCATGTATATTCATTTCAGCATCACATCTGCATATTCTATTAACTGTGCTCATCCCTATGGTACCAGACACGTCCACATCAGTACCTATAGCCAACACCTTAAAATTAAATTAATAACCATCAGTAGAATTCTACCACTAGTTAATATTATCACAAAGTGTGATTTGACACTCTAGTTTGTCTTCCCAATTGAGCTTCCCAGTTGAGCTGAATATTTTAATATAGATAGGTAATATTTTTTAGTCAAATGAAGCATTGTTGTTACCTTTTTAGCATTATTTTAGAAAATAAATTTTAGTCAACTTTTGGATTTACCATTGTATGGTCATTTGGTACAAAATATTCCCTGGAAGTTGGAAATACATAGTAAGTTTTTGTGGATATAGCAATTCCAAAATAAGTCCCTTATGATAATATTTGTTACTCCAGATAAATATTCTAGGTGAATATTCAAGAATGATTTTGGGTAAATACCTAATATTTTTTGCTATGCACTTGAAAATCTGTCTCTGAAATGAATGAATGTATTTTTTGTTCGAACTGCAGAACACGCAGTATGAAGACAGTATGAAGAGTAAATTTCAGGCTCGAAAGGTCCAAAGGAAGGTGAGTAACTTCTAAGGTACTGTTGTCAGATGTACTTGAAAACTTCGGAGTGAAAAACATGCAAATTCTGTGGTGCTGCAAACTCTACTGGAATCCATGTTTTTACATTGTAGCCAGGACCATGGGAATCATGGAGTCTGTGGCTCAAAACGTTTGGCCTGTGCACTATTAACAATCCAAAAGATATGGTCAGGGAGCAACAAGTGTGTGGCAACTCCAGAAGGGAAGAGAAACAAGGAGCAAAGGTGATGAAAGCACAGGCAGTGTCCTCACCAACCAGGCCATAGCATCTGAACATGACAAGGTTGATGGTAAAGCCAGGTTCTGCTGAGAGCAAGTCATCATTAGACAAGCACGTTAAAAAGTCAGGTCTGGGGCCACCTAGGAAGTCCAGTCAGGAGGCAAGGCTTCAACAGCAACCCAAGTCCATGACAGCGGGAGAAAGAGCTGGAGAAAACCAGAAGCAGAATTACTTCCAGCATAAGGGAAAAGACTGAAGCCCATAACTGAGCTTAAGTGGGCCTCCCAGACAAGTGAGCAGAAGGTGTGAAGGGAGGTTCTAAGTGAGGATGGTCAGGGCAACTAAGACATATTGGTCCCTGAGGGGCCTGACAGGTAAGTCATGTGCAGTTGCACATGTGCACATGTGCACATGACTCCACATGTAACCGTATTGCCTTAATGGTGTTCTCAAGTGCAAGGGGAAAAGATTTAATGTGAAATGGTAAGGACTGAGAATAGTCCACAGAAAAAAACAAAGCAAACCAAAACAAACAACCCCTAAAAAAAAACATAAGAATTGTAAACCCCAGGTTTAAGAGCTCAGCATAGGGACAGAAGAATATTGTGTCCATAAATCACTGTTTCAGAATGATATCCTAGAGGATGCTGAGTAGATATTCCAGGTAATGACTGCCTAGTACACAATATACAATCAGTCTGGGTGTTTGTCTTGTTTCCTTTAGACACACACTGAGGTCATAAACCCCACTATACTGATTGCTGCTTTGCTAGAATTTCCAAGAGTCAGAGAATTGTAAGCATGGAAAATGGGCTGTTCAGCCTTACTGCTACAACACATGAAAAGTGAAGTTGGTATTTCTGCAATAACTACTAGAATCTTCAATCTTACATCATTTACCTTTCATTTGTTCACATGTTGAATAATTTAATGTGGAAGCTGCCCTGATATTGTGACCTCAAATATCTTCCAAGCAGGTCTACCTACTCTTTAGAGCTATGTATTTAGGTACAGCTCACACACACTTTTGTAAGACTGATTCCCTGTTTGGGGAACTGGACATCTGGCAACTGTTTCTAAAGCATATCTGGCATTAATCATATACTGAAGTTATCTTTAATAACAGTATCACTGACTCAGTCTCCTTGCCTAGAATCCAGCAGCACTAAAATTATAGGAAAGCAGTAAGATCCCAGTGCCTTCTGTACTTGAAAGAAGGGGGGGGATGGGGGGGAGAGAAGGGGAGGAACAAACCAGGAAACACTTATATAGTTAACCCAAATACACGTGACCTATAGTTATGTGGGCTTAGTTCAAGACTAGGTATATCCCACTTCCTTTTCTGATAATGTAAAGTACTGAAACCTTAGTGAGGGCTAATGAGAGAATGAGTCAAGCCACCTCCTAACTGCATAAAGTATGGGTCTGGCATCTCATGGCATTGATCAGGGCCAGTCCTAACAGCTGCTAGTATCTCCTCTAGGAGTATATCCAATTTTATCTCATCTGAACACATTTGCCTTAAAGGCTGGTTAGGTGATATCCAAGATGCTGCTGTAACTTCCAAGATGACACATGCATGTTGTTACTGACTTTTAAAATACTTCTCATTCCTGTTACCTTCCTGCCTATGCAACTCTGTGAGTAGACAAATCCTAAGAGGAAGGTTTGTCCAAGATGTATAATTAGTATTATAATGTGTCCTCAAATTAATGGAATTACATAATGTTTTCATCAACTAGTATTTTCCATTCCTCTTTTTAGAACATTCACAGTGTATTAAATACATTTTTTCATTTCAGCCACATCTATTATGTGCAGCAGCAATTAGTTCTCATTGCTGTTACAAAACATCTATTCATCCTTTTCGCTGGAAGAATGAGACAGTACAAATGCATCATCACTGTCTCAATCTGCCTTTTGCTCACATCAGGCCTTGCTCTTTGCATATTTATTAATATTGGTGAACTATTGTGTGTTCATTATGTGGCAAGAGTGAATACAGTTTTTTTCCACAAGAATTCCAGAGTTCTGCCGTTTTCCTGATTATTTCCATATGCTTATTTTGAAAAAAAAAACCAAAACAACCAAAAAACCCAAGATACCTCACTACAGGAAAAGACAGAGTAAAATGCAAAACTTCTTTGATACAACATGACATAAAAGAATCTATTCACTTATTTTACTTATACCTGTCTTCGTATGTCTTGGGAGTCTGAGTGACATGAAAGTCCAAGAAACATGGGCTGTCATGTTTCAGTCATTCCCATACAGTCATATTTCTGTTTCACAAACTGGGAAACTGAAGTTAAATTATTTCCATAATTATTCTTTGTTCTGTTCTCTATCCAAATTATGGTTAGTAAATAAACCACACAAAATCTGTTCACACAGGTAATTGCCAAAAATATAAACATTTCTATGTGCGTCAGAGAAAATGTCTCCTCCAAGTAGGTATTTTATACACAGGATGGTGGATAGAACACAGGCTGGGAAGAGATTATTTATGTAATTCAGGAGGCTTTGAAAAGAATTGAGTAGACCAAAAGGAAGAACATCATTAGGCATTAAGAAGAGAAATTATAGTGAGTCAAACACAAGAAATAAAATACACTTGTTTGGGTTCTTTTCCTAAATTCTTCCAGTTATCATATCTTGTTCAAAACAGACAGGTAATTAATTCTTGTCCATTAAAATGTGCCATCTCTCTGGAAAACACAGTAATTCTCCTTAGTGAATTTCTAGGTGATAGCATTTGCTTGTTATCTTCAACCTACCTAAGTAATATCAATTACAAAACATCCTTTTTCCATTTAGCTTGTGTCTTTCAGGTGAGTGTAGTACATATTTGTGCGTACAATATTTGCAGTATATAGCTTGAGTGATTCTGTGCTGTTTCTCAACCTCTCATTAAGCTGTTAATTTGGGATTTAAATACATGTTTGGATTCTGAACACATAACGTGTCTGGATATAGGTCAAATGTGTCATGACTGAGCTTTGTTTTCTGCAGAAATTATCCCAGTTCTTATCCCACCAGCACTGTTTTGCCTCCATTCAAATCAGGTCTCGCAACAAAGTCTGCCTGCAAAGGTGATGTATTTTTTCTTAACAGCCAACCTGTATCGAGAACATTTTTAGCTGTTAGAGCAGTTATTCCCTTCCTTCCTCAGTATTTAGAGGTTGTCTTGGAATTAGTCCTAATGCAACTCTGAGGAACTGAAGAGCAGCCACAGGATCTAGTCCAACTTACACCATGAAGTCTGAAAGTCACTGAGAACTGTACTTCACCTCTACTAGCTAGAAAATGGATACAGCAATTGGTGATGCCAGTTGTCTTAGAAATAGTGTTTTGAAGTTCTAATAGTGATTAGAGACCTTGCTATGAAAAGTGCTGCTTACGTTTGACTTTAATGGTTTTGGCTAACCTACCCTCTTTCAAAGAAGCAGTTTATTTTCTTTGTCCAAAAGCAGATGGGATCCCTGCTCACTATGTATATGAGTACTGAAAGAACTGAAAGGAAGTGAACACATTCTATGGGATTTGACATGGTCCAAGAGTGATTACAAATTTATAATCCACTTGGGGGACTTTGCTGATTTCTTAAGCAGCTTGAGTGGTTTATGAACAGCATGCAATTTCATTGTGAATGTCAGGCTGATGCTAGATGAATGCTTTAAGCAAAATTTATGCTATCTTAGGTCAATTTATTTAACCCATTGAAATGTTCTTATACTCTGTTTTATGGTTTACATTACTAACTATAGTATATACATTCCTTTTCCTGACAGATTGACAATATACCTATTAAATTAAATGCTGCAGCTATTTTGAGAGAGGGTGCCCTCTATCAGCGGAAAATGGAACAGGAGCTCAAGAGGTACAAACACACTTTTCTCAGACTACTTTTCAAATCCCTGGATAGAAAATAATTAACCACATTAAAAATAATTTAGTAAATTCTAGGTAAACTAAAATGATGGATCTGTTGCTAGGCATTAGGAAGCTATTCTAGAACACAGCTGAAATATAAAGAAAGAAGTGGAATGAAATGAAAGTCTACAATAAAGTCACTGTTCTGTTGTAGATGCTGTGCAGTGGGGCTGTGTTCTCATTTAGCACTATGGCTAGTGTCTGCCTGCAAATTCTGATAAGCACCATTCTTCAGAATAAATGATGACCAAAATACGCATCTATTTCTCTGTCCATTATGAAATGCATATATATATATTAATCCAAACTATTTCATATATCTCAATTTTCTTCACTGGTTTCAGGTCAACTACATAACAAATTTGATACTTGAATTTGTTTATATGTGTATAAGAATACCTGTCAAATTGTGTAGCAGTTAGATTGGAGGATTAAGAGTGTGATGCTGCACAAGATAAAGCTAGGTGTTGAGGGTGGTAACAAAGCAGGTAAGGACAATGTCCTCACAGAGAGCAGCTCAGTTCCATAGTTCCCTGGCAAGACAGCAGAGCAGATTCAGTGACAGACAGAAGGGTCAACCGATACTCCAGTGATTGCTGTGTGAGTCCATAGTGATGAGTCAGGGCTGAGGTCAAGCCAGGAAGCCAAGTCAACAAGGCAGGGTCAGCAAGGTGCTAGGCTGAGTACAGACATGCCTACAATGTAGCTTAGGCAAGGACAAAGGCTATTAACATCTTAAATGCAGCTCCCAAGGAAATACTCTGTGAGCTTACTTACAGACACTCTACCTAAACTAGCAGGACTTTTCATAGCTCTTCCTCACACAGTAATTTCCACTCCAGCCTGATCCAACGTTACATGGTTGTATTGCATCTGAGCTGTCTTAAAACACAAGCAACCAAATCCTAGGCAAGGGTGGGGAATGACAGGTTGCAGGTCCTTTTAGTGCACTTAGGGCTCTAAGGAATGCTGATAAGAGGATTTCTCTGATATAAGCAATCCTTATTCAGCAGCACAGGTTTTCAGCAGACATTAACCAGGGAGAGGACAGCTCCTGAATGGCTACTGTATTCTGTAACTCAAATTACAAAGCATTTTCACTAATAATTTTAACAAAGATAAAACCTGTATTGTGTCATGTTTTAGTATCATTTCTAATCCACCTAATTAAGCAGGCTAAGCACTAAATATTGTTTAAAATTTCAAGTCCAAGAATGACTGCCTAAGGCTGGAGTTGGTGTTTGGACCTGGAAAATTTTGGTACATAGATAAGGATTTTAGCAGTAAGATATTACACATCCCTCAGGTTCTGTATCAGCTTTATATATATATTGAGGTTCTTTTGTAGTGTATGATACCATTCACTCTATCTGGCAGAATTTTATTCCACTCAGGAAAAGATTTTCCCTGTAACTAAACACTATTTTATATTAATGAGTTTCAATCTTCTGCTGCATTTAACATACAACAGATACATATATATATGCACTGGGGAGCAGCTGTAAGACACAGTTCACCGCTTTGTTGTGTCTCTGCCCCAGTTCTTGGCTCACTCGCTCCTGTGCTGCAGGACTTTGATGGGCCAGCCCCAGGACTTTGCTATGCTCTTCTCTCTCAGCTGAGCACAGAAGAATAACAATGTGGCTTTGCTTAAGAACTGAATACTTCTTTGCTTCATTACAGCAATATTATTTAATTGACAAAATACAAACCAGAAATAGAACTAAGCAGAAAAGGTTTTAGTTCTCTGTGTTAAAGTAGCCAAGAAGATTCTCAAAGAGAAAAGTTACTCATTCTCGCTACCTCTAAGCAAAGTAATCCCTTGAGGAAATGTACATACCTCCAGCCTGATTCTTTCCGCTCCTTATGTGAATCTGCATGTAGGTAAAGTTTGCCTTCTCTTGGGGCTTTGTTTTACTAAAAACTCAGATCCATGCCCTCGTGCACTTTCTTCCAGTCTGGCTTTCCCAGGCTTTCCATGCAGTAGGAACACCTCTTAGAGGGGAATTAAAATCTGTCAAATGACTTTGCAATGATTGCCTTTTTTCTCTCAGAGATCAAACACCTTATATCAGAGCAAACTGCTAGAAATGTTTTATGAACCGAGGCAAGGCGGCAGAGCCAGATCCCTACAACAGGATTTGTTTTCTTCTCTCTTGCAGAATTGAAGATTTGCTGCAAGGGGCTGGAGACCCATCTGAATTCTTGGAATGGCAAAAACAGATGCGTGACAAAGATCTGGAAGAACAGCTGGCTGAAATAGAGTATAGGAGGCTTCAAGGAAAACTGAGTTATGAAGAGGCAGTTCTAGCCCGTCAGAATATAATTCAAGAGAATAAGAAGAAAGCTGATCTAATGAGAGAAGAGGTAATAGATGCAGTGGTGCTCAAATTTCCCTTACATTCAATCAGTGTACAATAAATCACAGATGTTAACTAATATAAGAAGGTGTAAAAGTTCTCTACAGTGTCTTTACTCACAGAAATATACAAACAATGGAAAAACAGTGCTATAACTTCCAAATACAGCAATGCTTATACATTAATGTACTTTTTACAAGTGTTTGATTTTATTTAAACCACTTACAAAGTAAATTGACTAAACCAGAAGGTTAAAGCCTCCTCATGTCATTGTGCATGTCATTTTTGAACAGATACTGAGATACAAAGCACCATTTGCAATGAAATCAGCAATATATGACTAATTTAATTATCTTGTTAAAATGAGGGCCACAAATCTGAGAGGATTTGTTTTCTTATACTGATACAATTCTTCATATTATCTGACATGCATCTATATATAAGGAAAACTGAATATTTATGCCAAGAAATACTTTCACACAGCTTCTGATCTGGCAAATCACAGTTTCCCAAAACCATTGCTAGATCTTTTAATTATAGTCCCAAATTCCCATTTTTTCCAGTTCTTCCTATAAACTAAATAACTGATTAAGAAATAACTAATACTATAGATCTAATTTTTTTCTTAGTCACTATTACAGGCCATTCCTTTCTATTGCCCCAGTCTGCTGCTACGCCCTGTAGGCCACCCACTACATTTCTCTTGGCACCTCTCACAGATGTCTCTGCAGTATCTCAGCAGCTTAAGATGGGACCACAAATGTACAAGATTTTCATAAAGACCACACTGCAAAAAGGAAACTTTGCTTAATGAGTTCATTTTATACTCTATAAAATCTTTCAATCTTTTTTGGCATTGAGCCTTCATGTCTGTTTAGACAGGCTGTAACAAGAACTTAAAATGAACCCTACTATGTACAATTTGGCATAGCGTGATTGCTGACACTCATTCCAAAATTACTGTAATTATTATATTCACCTCAGTTTCAGAACATATGTGTTTTATTTGTTAACAGAAATGCCCCATGTGTATAGATTTAAGAATTTTCAAATCAGACTTGCTCTAACCTGATCAATTCCAGGCAGTTCCCTTTGCTTGCCAACTGATACCAGCAGGGCACTTCATCCATGTGAAGATCTACAGAAGTACTGAGCATCAATTCCCCATTCATTAACAGTGGTCATGCTGACCCTCCTCCTTCTTTCAAAACTCTTGTCTTCCATCTGAAACAGAAGAGACAATAAGAAATCTAGTTTTTCGTTTCCTGTTTATTTCCTGTGACAAGTAAAAGGACCATGATAGCCAAAAGTGGACTTCTGTATGTTACAGAGATATGACTTAAGCCCAAGGCTATCCTGCAGGCAAACAACCTGCTGTGTATTAGATTAGCACTCTTCCTGTTATCTCACAACCAGATCCAGATACGGGGTTTTTTGTCTGTTTTTAGAAACATGGGAGGGAATCCTGGAAAATAGCAGTGCAAATGTTATTGGTAAATAAAACATAGGGAGGGGAGCTTAAAGATGGGTCTCTGTGTTGTCCCCAGCCAATGTCCTTGCTACTTTTGTGAATGATGTAGTACTTCAAATCCAATTTTCCTTACCCTATTTCAGTGATTTGAGGCACTGAGATCACCAGTTATCAAGAGTTTTATTCATCTATTTATTTGGGATTTAGAAAGCAGATCTGATGCACCAGTATGAAGAGAAACGTCTGCAGGAACAGCAAGAAGTGAGAGATCTGGTGGAGCAGGTCACAGAAGGACACAAGAATGCAAAGGAGGCAAAAATAAAGCTGCAGAAGTACAAACAGGAGATAGGTACTTATATATTGCCAGAAAAATGAGAGATGATGACAAATGCCCCCAAATTACTTCATCTTTCTTTTAGTGGACCTTTTCTTTTCGAAGGAAAGATCCTGGATATACATTTCCATTAATGCATGATTATGAATTCCAGGAATAAGCTGGTAATGGGTAGAACAGAAATTCTAAGCTACTGGTTGTTTAAAAGGAAGAAATACAGCACTAATGTTCTGCAGTTACTTTTCCTTCCATCTGAAAATAGCATATGTGAATGACTACTTTTTGTCAAATCAAGTTACGAAGTTCATATTCTTGTGATTCATATCAGTAAGAGAGGATTTGCCTAGCAAATGTGAAAGAATTGTGGCTCAAAGTTATCGTCTTTGCTAGACAATACAGATCAGAGAGGAAGATTGTAGCTAAGGAAAAAAAAAACCCATCTCCCAGAAAAATAGTACCACAAGGGAGAAGGATGTAGTACTTCCAAGACAGACCAGTCATTAAGATGAAGGGAAATGTTACTCTTCCTCTATTATTCTTAAAGAAAAGTCTTCAGCTAATACATTAGCTCATGAACTGCAGGGAGAAAGTTGTTCTGCCTGGCATGGCTGTACATATTCCAATGCAATGCCATGTTAATACATACTGCATGAACAGGCTGCCTCTAGTTGTGCATACTTTGGTGAGCAGACTTTTCTCTGCTTGTGTATACCTATATCCGTAAGGGTTGAGGTGGGGAGAGGGTATTAGCCACTCTGAAATGGGCTAGCAAAGCCTAGCAACCCTTGCAAGTCAGTGAGTTCTAGGATATATAGAGAGGTTGGAAAAAATATTAATATTTGCTATGTTGAATATCCTTTTATTAAATAATGAACCTATGCACTAATTAGAACAGATATTACAAAGCAGCAATTCAAAGTGTCTACTTTATGTATTTATACAGTATGTTTATGTGCTGAATAGACTGATAGATAGAGTAGGTGTGAAGTACTCATTTGTTTCTCTAATCATTCCTCCCACCAATGCCAGACTGTTCCCTCTAGTACGTTTACATGAGTATTATTATCGTTATTCACAAATGCATATGAATTTTCCTCCAGATGGATTTCTTGTTAATATATGCAACCAGCTAACAGAGATTAGTTCTTATCTTCCAGTTCAGAAAGTTTGTGAAGAAAAGGAAGAACTTCGTCGGCAAGCCTTAGAAGAAGATGAGGAGAAGCTGAGGAAAAGATCTGAACTCATTCAACAAATACGACTTATAGGGTCCTTACCAAGCATCAGACACAAGTTTGTTGATTTAACAGAGGTAAGCTCAAAGCTTACTGGTTTTACATACATGTATACTTCATGTGTTTTACACATTCAGGGGAATTGTGTACTGCATGCAGATACATGACAGTCTAGATGCACAGCATTAAGTACAAAGTGACCCCATGACATAAAGGTTAAATCTGAACTGGAACTTCAGTGTGTATAAAATGAAAAGTTTACCAGACAGAATATTCTGGTGGTAAGTGAGATCTTGGTCCCCTTGAACTTTCTTTGAATTTCACCAATAGGCTCTGTGTTTCCTGTTGTTGTGGTTTAAACACAGTTTCCACTCTCACCCCCTTTTTTTCCTCCCCCCTTTCCTTCATCCCTGNGTAAGTGAGATCTTGGTCCCCTTGAACTTTCTTTGAATTTCACCAATAGGCTCTGTGTTTCCTGTTGTTGTGGTTTAAACACAGTTTCCACTCTCACCCCCTTTTTTTCCTCCCCCCTTTCCTTCATCCCTGCTCCCAGAGGGATGGGGAGGAGAATTGAAGGAATGTAACTCCCACAGGTTGAGATAAGAACAGTTCAGTAACTAAGGTATAACACAAATCACTGCTGCTACCATCAATTATAATAATTATAAGAAAATGACAAGGGAAGAGGGTACGATACCACTCGCCGAAAATGAGCCCGACCGGGAAGTGTGTGTCCTGGGTAACTCCCCATTACGTCCCCAGGCATGACATGCTGTGGTATGGAATACCTCTTTGGCTAGTTCGGGTCAGGTGTCCTGTCCCTGCTTCCCCCGCAGCCTCCCCTCCTCCCTGGGAGAGCATGAGACTCACAAAGTCCTTGGTCAGAATAAACATTACACCTAAAAACATCAGTGTTATCAGCTGTGTTCCCAGGCCGAAAGTCAAAACACAAAACTGCATCAGCTACTAAGAAGGAGAAAAACTGACTGCTACTGCTGAACCCAGGACAACTGTTATCTTTCAAAAAGAGACTGGCAAGTTATTATAAAATGTTCTGTCCCCCTTTATGCATTTAAAGATTTGGCAGTCCTGGATAGGGACTGAACAAACACAAAGGTTGGACTGATGTACAGTTGTTCATATTGCAGTGGTGACTGCCATGGCAATTAGCAAAATGAATTTCCTTTGCTTTCAAAATTGTCAACATTCAGATACATGAAAGAGACTGTTACAAGAACCCAAAACCTGCTGAGCTGTTACAAATGTGTTTTGCATATGACTTATGTGTGTGTGTGTGGTTAAGTCTACAGTAAATGTATCCCAGACTTCTTGGACTTACTGATGATGCACAGCAACTGATATGCCTGAGACTGGGCTTTGCAATGCCTGCTTTTGCAGAATTTCCAGCATCCAGAAATCTGTTACTTTACCAGTAAATTGGAAGTAGATTAGCTGAAAATACTCTTCCATTTTTCTTATTCTTCTGAAAGAAGGACAGGGAATGATATGAAACGACAGAATAACAGTTTTAATAGGATCCTTCTGGTTGGGTTTTTTTTTCTTCCTTTCTCGAGTATTCAAATGTCGATCACAAATTAAAAGCCATTCATGGCTTGTCTGTGAAAACCATGCAGAAGAACCAGGTCTTTTCTTCTGTGGGGCTGTTGGAACAGTCAATATGATGCTTTGGTTTTATATCTGGTTCCATTGAATAGAACTGAGCCATCCATTGGTTCCAAAGCTACATACTAGCTTTGCAGCCACCAGTTAAATCCCCCGTTTCATTTATCAGATTCTAGAATACATTTAATGTTAAAATATGAAGTGAACAAGAATAAATCAGATCTAGTGAAATTGTGTGTCCATAAAATTCTCATTCTCATAATTTTAAAGTACCAGTTCTTACCTTGATGGCACTGAAGTTGCTTGAACACCAGTATTATCTATTGCATGAGTATAGGACATTTCAGATTTTAGGAACCACTTTACTGTCTTCACTAAGTATTTCTGAAATGCAGAAGGTCAAAACATTTAGCCTCTTTCTATGCTTCTAAGAAAACCTCTTTCCTAGACCTTTTTGGTGTCTGCTTGCCATGCTCAAACACATGTTAGTATACATGGCCCACTGCAAAACATTTCCTGTCACTTCCCATGAATAAAACTTGATGGCCATTGGCCAGTTTAAATTAGAGCCAAGGTATTACAGCACTTTCTATTTGCAAATTCACTCCAAAATGAAATCTGAGAAGGAGATAAATGCTCATTTACTGTTTCAGTAATCTATGGTAGTATGTATTTTTCAAAGACTTGCAAAAATAAAGACTGATTAATATTGAACTCTTTTATCAGTCTTCTATTGCTCCTGGTAACCACTGTTTAGGTCATGTACACATGAGGAGCATGGAAGCAGCCAAAATGGAAGAATCTGAGCTTAGGTGAAAAAACAGTGATGATCTCTTCTTACTGACTTGGTTTGGATCTTTAGAAAGGGGAGTGATGGGGAGAGACTCTTGCAAATCTTGGAGGAATCTCCAGGGATGGCCACCCAAGACACATTCCCCTTCACTGACAAGTTTGTGTCATTAGATTCCACAGACTAATTCAGTAATAATCCCTCCTAAGCACCAGTGTTGTAACAGCTGAGCCTGGTTATTTGTTGTATTCTGTTTTGTGGGTTTATTGCTGCTGTCCCCCTGCATTACTGTGTTCTTCATCTCCCTTGGCTTTGCCTCTGTTTCATGGACTCACTGCTCTGAACAGAGAATGATCATTGGAGGATGAGTACCTGACTACACTACTTAGATGGCATCCCAGGCCAGAGAAGAGGGACTGGACCCAGGTCAATTCTTGCAGCCAATCTGAGCATCTATGACACAGCATCCTTCTCTTTTTCTGGATTTTTACTCCTACCCCTGCATGTTCTGTTTTGTGAAGACCTCAAAAGCAGAAAGGCGACTACTATTCTGTCAACAACCCACTCAGTGTTCAATACAAGGGCTTTTTCCCCTGTTAAAAAGGGTTTCTTAAAAAAAAATGAAGGCTCTCTAACTGAATAATTTCCCCCCATTAAAAGACTGTAATGAGTTTTACATACATATGTTTATCATTAGCACTTAATTTCAGTCTAAGAAATGCATTTTGGAGGAGTGGTTGTTCTTTTGTGTCCCCCCTCCCCTGTTCCCCCCCTTCTCTTTCATCCTTTTTAAACACTGTCATTAATTTTCTCTAAGTAGATCTATGGGACTAAGTAGACCAAAACCTAACCAGTGTTCCACTGTTAATGTTATACAACTGTATAGCAAGTCATGTTAGCATCTTGACTTACTGCACCCATATATTCCATTATAACATGACATGGTACAAGAGGTGCACTGCAGATGTGTACCAAAACTATGCTAAGATAAAGAAAAATTATATTAGTTGGGGTGTGAAGGATTAAATTTTATAAAGAAAACTACACAGAATCTCAGCATTTGTGTGGATTTATGCAAGTTTTCCATCTATGCAGATGTATATGTGTGTAGACAACAGAAAGGGAGAGTGTATATAACAAGGGCCAAAAAATTCAACTGATCACAAATTTGTTTAGACTTTATCTGTCTTCATGTGCAAATGAAGGTGCAGAAGTGTCTCATTACATCTCAGAATCAGGCTTATTACCACTGCCATTGTGAAGTGGATATTAAAAAGCCTTCCTTAAACTTTCAGGTTTGGATATTTTAACTTTGTGCATTAAAATCTGAATTTCTTGGGTACAAAGCATTGGTTAGCACTAGTCTCTTCAGACAAAAAAAAAATAGATGCCATCATAGACCAGATCCATACTTTGGAAATAGATAAATACAAAAATTGCATAGTTTTTAGTGTAAAGTCTGTTCTGGTTTTACTAAGTAAAAAAACCAAACAAACACGGTTTTACACATTTTAAAACTTCAAAGGTCTAATTAAAAGATAAGCCAGCTAGAATTTTTTTGGATAGCAAGTATGTTGCATTTATGATTAACCTACTGTATATGTCAATGCTTTTCCATGAAATGTTTTAGTAACTTTGTGTTTTTACACATACTAAAGAGATGCTGTACAAATTAAAACCAGCTTGTAATAGGTTAGGGCCATTCCTGTATTTCATGAAGTCAAATATATTCAGCATGATTTGGAACACACTCAAAATACTCTGATTTTACACATTTACTCTCTCCTTGGTATTTGCAGTGTTATTCAAACCTGTATTTCTCATTCTCCAGACTGGTGGCCACGGTTTAACTTGTGAAATGTCAATAGTGGAACTACGAGAACGCCTCGCTCTGCTCAGAGAAGAACAGAAGGCAGCAGAGGAAGAGAAGAGAGACCAGATAATTCATGAAAAACAAGCTAAGGAACAACTTCTTCTAGACAAACTGGACCAGATTTTGGTATTCAGAGCAGAACTGGGCCGAGCAGCTGCTCTAAAGTCAGTATAAAACAGCATGTGACATTTAAGACATTGCAGCTTTGTTAATATTTTGCTACCCCCTCGAGGAGAAAAACAAGTAGAGAGCAAAATACTGCCCTTCTAGAAATCACTGTGACTTTTGTCAAGGATTACACTGGGGCCAGTTCCCTTTTTAGTCTGGAAAATAATTTGCATTAGCTTTAACAAAGCTTTTTCATTATTTACGGTTGAGGAGGCTCTGTATCTTGGCACTGACAATATTGCCCCAGGATTCAGAGCCAGTATTACATACTGAGAAAGAATTTCTGCCATTCTTCTGTTCCTTTTCAACTAATCAGAACTAATTTAATGTTATTAGAATCGTTCTAGCTTGCCATTTACAGTGCTTTCTCATTCTCCTCTAAATCAATACATTAGAACTATAGTTTTCTTCCTTCAATTTCATTTGTTATGTGAAAAGGCAGGCGTTATTCTAGATGTTAAAGATATTTTAGGAAGGATATTTTCTCATTACAATAATAAGTTATAAATTAAATATATTATAGCAATGGATCAAAGAGAAAATTCTTTGCTAACAGGCTCTCTGATAAAATTATGTATTCATTATTCATATTTATAATTCATTATCATATTTATTATTCATTGTCATAAAGGATCCATAGCTATCATAAATGCTTCACATATGCAGAAGATAGGTCCCTTCCACAAGAGTTTTTAATCTAACTTAAAGCTATTTACAACTAAAGCTGAGCAGGAAGTAAGCCTGTGTAAAAGTATAAAATACAGCACACCTCTTGGTCTTCTGCCATTTTTACTGTATCTTGACTATTCGCCATTGTTTTCTTGCACATTGCCTTTCACCTTTTCCTTTTTGTGGGTTTGAGAGGTTAGTCCCTGTCTTGTCATATTTATTTTACAAACAGCTGTTCAGATACTCTCAAGACGTGTTCTATGAGGCTAAAAACACTCATCTTTAGACATGTCTCAAATTCATGTTCATAGCTGAGATACAGAAGGTGGCTTCTCAGAGTTCAATTCATGTTCAGTTCTAAATCTCAATTACAGAGGCAGTATTGATGTATTCATTTAACTAGTTTTCACTAGTCCCAACTCTAATTTGGTTTGTTGCTGATAGTTAATCTCCAAAGACTGGCCTTACTGTGTTAGTACTTAAAATGATAGTTTAATGAATTTAATGAATCGATCACTGCATAGACCACTGACCCTCTCTTCTATAGCATGTATCGAGAAAAGGTTTTAAGACTAAAGAACCTGAAATGAAGTCAGGGCTGGAAATAAACTCTCATCACTAAACATTCAGTGTTGTAAAGCCTGTGGGAGCAACTCAAGCCACCGCTTTCCAAAAGAGATGCAAACTAGCCATTAAGGACTTGTATTCTACATAAAACCTGTGTCACTAGTGGCCATTTAAAGAATCATTTTTTACGCCAGATGTGCCGTCTGTGAGTTTTGTATAGTACTGAGTTCCTTTAAAACAGATTCTTTGGCTTAATTCAGATCTAAAACTGTTCTTATCCTGAAATAAGCTATGCTTGAATGAGAAGCTAATTTTGATGTACATTTTGGTTCTGGCATTTGAAATGTTTATTTAGGCCAGACCACCATGTCAAAGATGGTAGAATCCAAATTCAATTAAACACTTCATTTGCAAGCTTCTACTCAGACTCATGATAAGTAATACAGTAATTCTAATGGAGCACTGTTTGCTCTTCAAATAAAGGAAATATAAATTTTCATTATAGATGTTGTAAGACATTTCCTTTCATGGCACCCAGGCATTCTATGTACATAACTCAGAAGCATCTACTACAAAGAGGCATCAGCAAAATATAACTGAATTGTTGTTCTTTGGGAGTGTATTTCATGCATTTTCACCTAGAATCCAAATCTATGGTGTTATTTCTGTTACTACAGGAATATGGCATGTTTTGGCCTATTTACAAATGCTGGATACTTTGTTGCAGATTTTATTTCTCTCTAAACAAACTATAGACTTTTTGTGTTAAACCTGAGTGACAGATCTTGAATCCTGAAATACCTGTCAAGCCAGTCTGAGTGATTAATTGCTTGGGTTGTGTTATTGACACACTGCACAAGAGATGTAAAAAACCAAATCTTTATGTTTACCGAATCAGTTCATAATTATAGGGATAGAATAGCAAATCTTACCAGTGGTCTTCATGATAACCTTATGCATCAATATAAAATTACATGTTATTTCTTAAACTGTGTTATGTCGAAGGCTACTACTAATCAGCTAAAGTACGGTGGCAAAGCTTTGCTGAACAAATGTGCTTTCACAGTGTCAGTGGAGTTTAATTGGGTCCCTACCAAGCAGGTTCCTTTCAATATCATTTATGAACTGACATACATCAACACAAAAGCAGCACATTGAGCAAGCAAATAATGAGCTGTATTAAACAAAATAGGAAATGGAACATGAAAAATGACAGAGTCATCAGGCTTTAATAGACTGCAAGCCATGACATCCATCACAGCAGTGGCTTTGTGAGTGCTTGCAGAACACTCAAGAATCAATTCAGTATGTATGCAGGATGTCCCATTAATTGCTAGAGTTTCACAGTTTGAAAATCAGCACTGGCATATGAAGTGGACAAACATTTGAGTTCTCAGCTTTCACACATCAGCACCAAAAGATTTATGTGTTTGAATACACGCTAATATACTGAAGTTATGTGCCTGTATACCTCAGGTGCGATTCTCTTTCATTCCAATGAGGCTACAGCTGTTACTGCAAGTAATTTGATGCACTAAGAACCAAGCAACAGATCAAACCTGTTGGTGCTGAGGCTCCCTCCATCCACATTATCTGTGATTTGGGGGTTTTACTTTGATTTTGGTTTAGTACAGTGTTAGGACTGCATGCTCTCACCATTCATGTGGTTTAAAGTTGTGCCAAGCAGAAAGTAATCTCAAAAAGCTTCACATACTTAACTCCTGGTTCCTCTGCAAGCCCATCTAGTGAACACCAGAGTATCCTTTTTCTTGTCTCACATAGATGACAGCAGCACATCCATGCCCCTACCTACGTAAGGCACACGGAAGACAGCCTTATTTCTGTTCTTGCTCATGTTCCTGCCTTGTTTGGTTTGCTGCTCATTTTCAAGTGATGTGACAGCACCTGCTGCCTGAACCTGATCCCCTCTCCAAGTTATGCTAACATCCAGATGAAGGTAGCAGCTGCAGTTCCTGACTGCAGGGTGACAGTCTGAACTGACACTAATACTTCTTGACTTGCTTGTATATGAGGAAGATATAGAGACTCCCACCAACACAGATGTTTACCATATCCCCATACCTCATGCTGTGGTAATGGTGTAGAATGGTGTGGTCTCAGCGCTGGCTTACAAATGATGGTGTGTTTGCCAAGGTGTCAAAGCATTAGCTTCTCTCCCTGCCACTGCCAGTTCTCAAAGCCCTCCTGACAAGGGGCACTGACCATACACCTTGCACTTAGCCTGGACTGGGGAGAGATGGAAATAGTGTGAGGGAAGCCATGGCAGGAGGACAAGGCAGAAGGCTGGCTATGAAGAGGAGAACAAGCAGAAGGGAGGGTTATGGATGAATGGTTGTGATGGTCCTTTCCAAGTAGAACAAGCTCCCTAAAGCAGGTGTTCCCTGGAGTATCCAGGTCTGACTTAGGGCGTCAAAGGCCTTCTGGGTGAAGAGAGGAGAACGGATGCATAACCTCCAAAACCCAGAAGATGCCCTGGCAGCACACCCCTGTGATGCAGCACACAACTGAGGGAAGGAGGGGGCAGACAGCACATGGAGTTTGGAAGATATAACAGGGGAACATGTGCCATGCCATCCCTATGTGTGGCTGTTGCTTCAAATATTGGAAAACATAGCCTAGAATAATGAACATCCCTCTGAACATCAGGAATCACTTCTTTTACAGTGAGGGTAACCGAGCACTGGCACAGGCTGCCCAGAGAGACTGTGGAGTCTCCACCCCTGGAGATATTCAAAGGCCACCTGGACATAGTCATGGGCAACCAGCTCTAGGTGGCCCTGCTTGAGCAGGGGGGAGTGAACAAGATGAGCTCCAGAAGTCTGTTCCAGCCTCAACCATCCCATAATTCTGTGAATGAACTCTGATTGTACAGCTTCATAATCTTTATTTCAAATGAGGAAAACACTATTATGAATAACAATCACTTCCCCACCTAAAATTAAATGCTTAGTAACTTAATTGTTTTGGAAGGGAGTCAGATTTTGGGTGCTTAAATCCCTCACATTAGTACAAAATAATAATCAATCTAATAGTGTAGTGTGTTTAAATGTCAAAATAATGACTCCCTGAACAGTGAACTGTTAACAGTTAGATACATTAATTTTCCTCACTGCAATACCTAAGAATTATACAGTGCAGGGCAGAAAAAAGGCAAAGTACTGTGAAGTACAAACAGCCTCAGTCACTGGGACTGAGAGTATGAGGAAATTAAAAACCCCAAGGTTTATTGCACTATAAGGCAATCTTACTTCTGCTTTTAAAAATATATTTGTATTTATTGCACAAGACTCCATTTTGTAAGGTGATCTTATAAATACAGTCCTAGCTGCTTAAGTTGATACTGTAGGGCCTAGAATGATGAAGTAGCCATTTCCACTCCATCTCCTATGAGTACTGAGTCAGTTAAGAGCTGTCTCCTTATACTTCTGATGTACAGCTGGAATTTGAAAATATAAATGAAGGGCAAAATGTAGTTTTCAGGAGGAATCCTCTGTGCAAATCTTCATATTCTCCATTTTGTAAACACAGCTGAAAAGACCTAATCCAAGTGTTCCAAGTGTTTTCACTTGGAAAGGAAAACCTTTCATGCTGAATTGCTGCTGCTTCAGTTGTAAGTCAGATGGCCTACTGGACCTACAGGCCGTTTGGCCACATCCTAAAATTGCAGGGCAGATAGTTAAATAATTACAAGGGATATGTAGGTAAAAAGATGCTGGACTGCCCAAAACTTACTTGTTTTTAAAGTTCATTATATTTACTAAGGAAATTGTTGAGACAACAAATATGGGATGTGAATTGCAGTTTACGATGCCTGGAATATTATTTTAAACAGGAAGGCACTTGCATTTACCCATCACTGATGGAATTATTCTGTACTTCATCTCAGTAAGCCCAAATCTTTCTTCTGTTGATTTATGCACAGAAAATGAATAGAGAACGAAAAGAGTGGTAGATAAATTTTCATTGTTTGCTTTCATGTCCATATTCTGTTAAATCTTTCACTAATCCCTTACTTTTCATCCTGTAAATAGTTTATACACACACCTCACACTACTACAAACTTCCATAAGCACATTCAAGAGTCTCATCTAATTCCTTAACACTAAAAAGTAGTTTCTGACAAGGGCACTAAGAAAAAACTAGAGTTTGTTAAACCATTTCAGACACACATGGACTTCAAAACTATTAACTGTTTTTTTAGTGGTTTTGGTAGGCAAATATTTTTCAATTATAGCAAACCTGCAGAGGGACAGACAACTCTTACCTGAGACCAAAATAAAAGGGTAAAATTCTCTTTTGGACCAAAGTCGCGACATGACAGCTTAGGAACTAGGAGCTAGTATGATTCTTAAAGACTCCTGGTTTTCATTCAAAGTCCTCATTCAATACCAGTAGCTGGCAAATGAACTTCAAAGTAAAATTAAAATGGTTTCTGCATGTTTCTTTATAAGTTATCACATAATTTTCTATTGAATCTGGAAAAGATTTTTCTAACCCCATTCTGACAGGCTGTTACCTGCCTTCCTTAGCCAATACATGACATGGGGTGACAGAGCTGCTTCTATCTTGAGTCCTTAAAATTCTCAACTGACCATCACAGAAAAAAAGGATTATGAAGTTTCTTTTTTCATTCCTTCCCTTCTTTGAGTTTCTGTTATGATGTGGCAGCTGTGAATCTATGGGATTGGCAGCTCTGGGGAATAGTGTAGATGACTGGCACATGACTTCATGTAGAAGAGGACTGAATTTTACTCTGAGGATAAGTGACTATTTATCATGTTAATTCAGAAGCAGCTGCTGCTGCTTTATGATGTTAAACCTCTTGCTCTATTTCCTGTAATTGTATTTACAAGAATCTGGATTTGCATGTAAGGAAAGGTTTTATTGCTTATTCCCACTGAAAATATCTAATCATAATTTATTTACATAAAACCTGATTGTTACATTCTCCTATATCCCTTGCAATACAATGCCTTGTTACAATGCAAACAGAAATAAACCATGTTCTCAATTAGGTTAAGTGATAGTGCATAATTTTTACATTTACAGAATAGTGTTAAAAATTGAGCTCAGTGTAGCAGAATATATCAGAGTATTAAGGAAGATAAGGAAGTGCTATGCTAACCAGACAGCATGACACAAGCAGCAGAGGGGTTCATAAAATGTCTCACAAAAGCAACTGGAAATGACAAGCTGAGCTAAACTATGCCCTTACTTAGATTTCACAGTCACATCACACTTCAGAATGTAACTAACATGGAACAAATCTCCTCTTCATCCAGTTCCTGAGGATCTCCCAAGATGAAAGAAGTGTTTGGATCCCTGGAATCTAGATACAGTAACTTTTTAAGGCAAATTGGTGGGTTTAGCACCAGAAAGAACTTCCTTCTTCCCCTTCCTCCAGCTCCTTGAGGAAAGTGTGCCTTTTACTGAAAAGTGTGATGTAAGAACTAAGAGATAAGGGAAGAGTTCTGTTACTAACTATTAAGGTGTTGCTTACTTCCTTTGGTAGATATAACACTTCCTTTAGCTCTGAATTTGCCCAAAGAATCACATCTGCTCATGACTTAATACTACAGTTTGATCATACTAAGCCAAATTCAACAGCAGTGTTGAATAAAAGAGGTAGTCGGATGTGAAGTGAATCACTATGTAATGTGGTGTAACCTGCATAAAGAAACCGTGAGTAAATGGTGCCAGTTGAGTGAAAGTAATCGAGAGAACAAATAAGATGTAAACTCAAGGACAGAAAAGTAGCTACAATAGAAGGGGGAAAAAAAGGAAGACTATCCAATAACCCCACTTTTATGCCTTAATTTTATGCTGCACATGGTGCTATCAATTTATTATCACCTAGACCAACTAACCTGAATGAATACATCACTATCCCATTGATTCTGAATCTGGACATCGAGATTACACAGGAAAGAATATGTTTCATTTGCCAAGGAATATAGCAATTGAGATGAATACTAATGATCATATAAGGAAAACTTCATAGTTCTCACCAGGAAAAAGCTGAAGTATTATCATAGGTTTTGCACATGTTTTTTGTAAAGAATGTCATGTCAGGCTTGAAATAGTTCAGATATTGTCATCATGGCATCCTGTGGGAAGAAATTACTCTATACTGTTTAGTAATGCTGTTCTGTAAACAAGAAGCAAGTTGTGAATACCACATTCAAGTTACAGGATTTAAACCTGTTTTGAGTCCCAGTAGCAAGAACAAATTCATTATTATAAAGGTATATGCTCAGATGGTTTTATTTTGTAGTTTGATATTACTTTACCTTCTGATTGCTTCTTTTTGGTTTTGCAGGAAAGAGGAAGAGAAAAGAAAGCCCCAGTCTGGTGAAAGGCCTGTGAAAGATGAGCGCATTTTAAACCTGCAGAAGAGGATTGTAGAAAAAAAAATGGAGCGTAAAAAGCAAGAAGGACTCTCAAAGATTACCCCCCAGAAAAGCAGCATCACAGCAAGGAAGGTCTGGAGTTACATAAGGAGGAAAGCTCTGCAATCGACCTGCTGTTCACAGACTTCTCCTCAACTGCCAGCACTGGCAAGGGGGGCAGAGGCAGATGGTGCCATACATGACTGGCAACAGCAACACCCTGTGTCCTGCATAGGCACCATTTCTCCAAACCATGGCCTTGACCTCACCTTCTTGTCACACAATCTTCTACCACAGAGCAGGGCTCATCTGTGGAACACCTAGCTTCCCACTCTTATTTCCATACACTCTCATTCCATCAAAGCAGCATCTTACCTCCTGTTTTAACTCCTGTCTTTCTCAGCTTCCTACCACACACATCCCATTACACCAAACTGGGATGCTCTCCCCCTATCTCACCCAAGGCATGTTAAAGAGTTGGTCATTCCCATGAGTTTCACCTCAGCCTGGTCCAACGTTGTCATATGGAAGCACCAATAGGCTGGAGGCTTTATGTTGGTTCACAGTGGTTGTGTTTCCTTGGCAAGTGTCTAAAGTGGTGAGGAACTAGTGCTTCTGCTGCTACCTCAGCCACCACCTCAGGCATGCCTAACATTGAGAAGTGGTTCATATACCAGTAGTGTAACACAGCATGTGGAATGATGCAGGGAACAGTCATCTAGATGATCTTAAGGTCCTTTCTAACCCTATTTTATGATTCTATAATGGGATCACTTTTTAAAAGCTGTACTAGCTCGATCTAAAAATAGGACTACATCTCCCAATCTGCTGATAATAGAGCTCTACCTGTTTTCTGAGAAATTTACATGAAGCTGAATTCAATGAAGAGAAACACTGTATTTTTCAAGTGTATATAGTTTTAAAAATCAAAATAGAGCAATATTTCAGAGTATCAATGTTTGCTGCCTTCAGAATGCCCATTTTAAGCAAGTAAAACATGTAGGTGCTTCTACAGACAGCTAGGTCTATTCCTTTTAGCAAAGCAAACAATGACCTACCTGAAGAAAGCATTCCCTAAATTGGGGTGGGTTTCTGAACTGAGGTTTTGAACACATGCTTAAACAGTTTGCTGAATGGAGTCCACAGTAAAATGGAAGCAAAAATGCAGACTTCAAAGGAAAGCAGCCACATAATTACAATTGTGAGACATTTTTTTCTCAAGAAACAAAGAGAAATCATAAATTCCCAACTAGAACTTTTAACTACCTGATGTGGGTCTGCATGTGTGCTCTGGTGTCATACGATTGAGCAAAAAAGTCAGGGTTTGAAAGTTATTTCTTGAGCTAGATTTACGCAGTTCAGTCTCTTAAGCTGTCACAGTGGTTTGTTTATGTTCTGCTCAAATGTTAAGACATCTGGAAAAGAAGAAAAAAATTCAGGGTTACCGTGAATTGTTTAACTGTTTTGGTGTATCTTAGATCACCGCTGTTCCACTCTGCATGACCCTATCCAAATGTTACTACAGGAAAGTACCACAATTCTAGTCAGATATGTTACTACATAAAAGTAGTATCAAATATTACTACAGGAAAATAGCTCAATTCTTGTCAGATATGTTACTACGTAAAATTAGTATCCAAATGTTACTACAGAAGAGTAGCTCAATTCTGATCAGATGTTCAGCAGCATCTTTATTGTGCTTGAACTGCATTTTGCTGAAAAAGGTGTTAGTGTGACTGTAGGAAAAAATTCCTTCCTCAGTTATAATGCAGTGGTTATCTGGCATTCAGTTTGTACTGCTACTGTGTAGGTTCCTCAGTTGAGAAAAAAGAAGTTACACTAACCCTTTGTAATAAAGTTCCAGATTGTGGCTTTCATAACATTTGCGAAGGCCCTTTGGGTCCAATTAGTTTGTGCTGATACAAGGCAAAGTTTATTTACAAATCACTATTCTATTCTTAATAAAACAGAATTTCTATTGCAATTTGGAAAACTAAACATAAGAAAAACTACCATTAATGAAAAAAAAAATTAGTTTTTCTACCATTTTAAACAGAGAATCAGATGAAAAAGTAGCAGTTTTCTGTTTGTTCTGAGCTCTTGGGGGAATGCTCCCTTGTGAACCCAGTTTGTGGATCAGCAAGCCACTAGAGTTTGATAGGATTTGTGCAACTGTTCATTTATGGCTTCAAGAGTAAACTGCTGGCAAAGAAAGAACGTAAGGTAGCAGCATTGAAGCAACCCATCCAGATGTAGTTTTATCTTGACTTAACATTTTGGGGGGAGTTGCAGCTGTGTTTAATTCATCTTGATCTGGGCAGCCCACCTGAGTTACCTTTCTGTTCATCACGCACAGTTTGATGTTGACAAGTCTCCCAATCATGTTAGCAAGTAAACTCTGAAGAGTTTACTTAGTCTAATATGGTATCCTCTGAAAAGAACTACTGTATTATCTGCAGTCTGATCATCTGTGTCTCTTTTCTGCAGGATACTTTCCAATGGAACCACTGGAATGAACTGGAAGACAGTCGGGAAAGACAGTTCAAAATCTTTCAGCATGGCTTCATGGCCAGAGAAACAGCTCAGAAAATGTCTGCCTATGAGGAAGCAAGAAGTGGAGCCAAAGTCTGTATATAGCACTCTGAAGTAAAATAAACTACAAATTCAGGTGTCCTGGAAATCTACCAGTGTGCCTGTTTACTACAAGGGTGAATTTTACTCCTTATTTCACCTTTTTAGTGTGATGAGAAAAATTTGGGTCATACTGGCACAACAGAATAAAAATGCATTTTTTTTTTGGAATAGAATTTCATTTGTATGCTATAATGATACATTTTTTTACTGCTAGAATCAAAAGCTTTAAGAAACCAAAACCTTACCATTACAGTTTATACAGCAGAATGGCAAATACATGGGTGAGAATGCTGAGATCTGTATTTCTCTTATCATTGTATTCTGTGCCATGGAGTTTGCTATGCTCATGTCTCAAAGAAATAAAAATGAGGGCAAAACCCAAGCAACGTTTGCTTCAAAAGGTATGGTCAGCTGAAGTTCCTCACAAGACTTCTAACAAGACTACAACTGTGTAAGAGGATCACCAGTTTCAACACTGATTTTAGAAGACAAGGAAAGAACTGTCTAGAAGGTTTAGATGATGTAATAGCCTCCAGGAGCCAGAGTCTAGATTCAGTCACCCAGAAAGAGCACTATCATGGATGTGAATCTCTGCAGACTTTGAAAGTGGAAAGAGAACATAACATTGCTTGATCTCTTTAGGGAGCTGCTTCCAGAAAAAGTCAAAATTCTGTTACTCACCTAAAAGATAATTTGCCCTCTACACAATTTCTAAATTGTGTAAAACAGCCTTTAAATCACAAGACTTATGCTAGGCACCAATCCAAGAAGGACATAAATCCGAATGAATATCTGTACAGCAGTATGACTATCTGATATATTTCTGTTTTAGCTCAATGCCAGTTACTACGTGTTTAACTATGGCTATTACAAATATTTAAATTGAAGGAAAGTGTTGCTGACATTAGTCGGGCAGCTGCTTTTAATGCTCTCACAATAGTGAGAAATGTAATTCTCACTTTTTACTAAAGGAATAAAATGGAATTCTTTTGTTGCCATCTAGCTGTGAAGATCACTTCCACAATCTGCAAGCTGATAACATGCTGTATATTTTAATCAAAGTAAATGCAAAGTAAGGCTCATGTTCCATAGGAACATGACTCTCCATAGGAAGAGTTAAAGAACACAGGAGAGAGAAAAGAAAGAAGCACAGCAAGAGAACTACAGAGAAGAGGGAACTACAACCCGGTGTCTAGTAGGGGATTGTAATAACTTAAATCAATAAACTTTTGGTGGCAGGGAGTTTATCTTCCTTTGCAGTTGTTCAGCATACTGTTGCATTGTATTCCAGAACAACAAAGCCAAGTGGTGGTTGTAACACCTGTTTTCTAGAAGCTAGCAATTAACAGGGATGACAGTCATGATCTGGGACGCTGCATGGCCAAATAGCTCCTCTTAAACTTGATTGTGTGCCTGGCATTGAGAGATTTCGGAAAAATCCCAATCATTAAGAAAACAGATAGGCAGGTGTATTTAGGTAGGTAACATGGAAACGTCGCAACCCCATCATACTGTATGCCTCTTCCCTCTGACGATGGAACCAGGTTTCAAAATTCTTACTGGACTGCTGTCCTGGGTATAGCAGGAGCAGTCAATTTTTCTCCTTCTTAGTAGCTGGTGCAGATGTGTTTTGACTTGCAGCCTGGGAACAGAGCTGATAATACTAATGTTTACTCTGACCAAGGGCTTTGTGAGTCTCATGCTCTGCCAGGGAGGAGGGGAGGAGAGGGGAGTAAGGAGGGACAGGACACCTTACCCAAACTGACCAAAGAGGTATTCCATACCATAGCACATCATGCCCAGGATGTAACTGAGAGTTACCCGGAAGGGTGAGTGCTCTGGGGGGTGCTCAGTTGGGTGGGGTGTTGTGAGTTATCTGTCGATGGGTGCTGAAGTGCTGTATTCTCTTCCCTTGCTATTTCTTTTATCATTATTATTATGGGTGGTAGCAGCAGTGATTTGTGTTATACCTTAGTTACTAAACTGTTCTTATCTCAACCTGTGGGAGTTGCATTCTTTTGATTCTCCTTCCCATCCCTCCAGGAGCAGGGGGAGGGCAAGAAACGGG
>NDXB01005950.1:0-48149 GCA_002631895.1 Agapornis roseicollis | reverse complement strand
AAAAAGAAAAGCAATTTCCCCTAAAATGAAAAAAAAAAAAAAAAAAAAAAAAAAGCCAGCTAGCCATGTATGTGGCTTAGAAGCAATGGTAAAAGGTACAATATTGTAACAGGAGGTGAAAATTCCACCTCAAAATCTTAGTAATTTATAGGAAAGCTGCAAGCTCAAATTCCAGATTTCCTTTTTAGTTTCTGATTTTTTCTTTTCTGATGTGTAGATTTTAATTAATAAGTCTGCCCCCTTGTTTAAACAGAAAAAGTAAAGACTTCAGGATATAAACTTGTTAAGCTTTATTAATAATAATATAAAAACTGTGGTGTTTTCTTAACAATGAGCAAAACGACTCCAAACTCTAGTATTTTTCAGTGGCATGTACAGCTGTGTACAGGCATTTACCAAATGAGCCTTTTAACCCCGTACAAAAGCAAGACCCACATTTGAAAGCTTATTTTTGCAATTTTAGGGTCAAATCCTTATTTCAGAGGATTTTCCTCCATTTTCACAGAGGTCTGTCAGCTATATCAATCCTATGCACCCCCTGAGAGGGCTACTGATTTTAAGCTTTTGTCATCCTGGTAACAGTAGTACACTTCAATTTCTCAAGGTTCAATGGTTTGGGATGCTAAGTGTCAAATCCTGTGAACTCCGTAGGTTCCTGACATTAGGTCATGGGACATAGGGGTACATAAGTATTGGTCACAGGAGAGGTATGTCATGTAAAGGTAACAGGATGCAGCTGTGAGAGCTTGTGTATCCCAGCTCCAGCAGCTGGAAGGGTTACCCACCCAGATGTGGTGGGGCTGTGCTGAGAAAGTCTGAGAGAGGAGCAGTTGGGCAATGCTCCTCTCATTGATGAGAGCTAGTAAATGTATTGAAAGAACATGTGAGACTCAGCATGTCTAAACTGGTTCAAGGAGGAGAAATTCATACCCCAGCCCAGGCTGGGCTGTACTAATTGGAGTCAGACGGTGTCTGACAGCTACAGTCTCCTGCAGCTAATGGGACTTGTGGCTGTTACGTGATGATTCGACTGGAAAATGCCATCACTGTGTATGATTTTGCACTGCACCAGACCAAACGACAAACTCTGGAAAGCAAGTAAAAGTCTTGGAATATGTCAACTTTTCTTTGCAACAGGGTAAATTGGCACTGCTTCTGATCCCAGTAAGCCGAAGCACTGTGGTGAGTATTATCTAAAAGCAGATCCAACTCATGATCACATAATGAGCCTGTGACTGCTGTCAGATTGAACTGACCTGCAGCATTTTTGATTTGTGCAATGACCCTGTCCTGCAAATTCTTAATATGACTAATGGTGAGCACAGGGTTATGCAGAATCGGGACTGCTGTTTGTACTAAAAGAACCTCCTCACACTGAGTTACTGTGATTCTTAATTAACATGACCTTGTAGGTCATCATTTTCATTTAAGGGAAATGTCTAATGAGCACTCTGCTTGTTGTTCAAAAATAATTGGAGCCACTTAAAATCACTCAAGTCTTTACAGAAGTACCTGCCCTGCCGTGCCCCCACAGGCCTGAGATGCTAATACCTTTCCTGCAGGAACAGGGATTTTTCTTTTTCCTCTGACAAGAAAAAGGAAGACAATATGAAGCTTTTCAGACATTATCTGAGGGGGCTAGTTCCTCACACTCCCCCCCTTCAATGTTGTTACAGAAGCATGACTTCATCAGAGAACAAAAGCATCTATGCCCATCCTCCCTGCCTTGCCAGTTACCTTATTCTAGAGTCAGTAAAGGTTATTTTGTTGAGAAAGAGCAGAATTGTGACATCAGTAAGTCCAACCCAAGACAGCCTTTGGCATCCTGGCATCCATAGAGTGAGTGAGTTTCATTTCACCTACCAAACCTCAGAAAACCCACAGCAGCCACCCAGGCACAGGGCTTGTGGGGGGGTTGGCCTGACACCACTGCTGACAACCCGCAGTTTCTGGAACATCAGTGGCAACATCACTCTCCATGCTGAGCTTGATTTACCCATCCTGACTTACAGACTTCCTCAGTAATCCTCAGTCTAATATCTATATAGCTCCTTACAGCCTCCAGCTGCTGCACTTGAATATTGCTCTTCCTGGGAACTGCTGGTGGCCCTGATGAGAAAAGACGCAAACAGTTATTAAGAGGGATGCTGCTATGTATTTCCAAGTCACTTAATCCCCAGTATGAGGAATCCCAAGGCCAGAGGGTGATCTATCAAGAGTGACTTCTCTCCTGGGAAGTCTTAAAGTGAGGGAGCAGGCCACAAGTGCATTCAGCCACATGAAACACACACTGGGCACACAGAAAGGCCAGGAGTGGGGTACGCCCCACGTGGAAGGCTGGCCAGCATGGTTTTTCTCTGTGCCATTTCAGTAGCAGTGAGACAAGTTACATCCTTTCATTCATAAGATCTGATATTTTTGCCCATAACATGCAATCTTTATAGAAGTTTGTGTCTCACTTCTCATGCTTAATCTCAGGAAGTGCCACAAGCACAAACACCCTACATCCCTTCATCACAGCTGAGAACTATGAGAGGAGTCAGGACAGCCCTTCTTTGACTGGAGTGGTGGGGGTGTAATAAATCATTGCTTTGTATCTTCCCTATTTCTTGGCCAAACTGTTTATTCTGACACCAAATTAACTGTATTCATTAGGTGCCCCACCATAGAATCGCAGAATAGTTAGGGTTGGAAGGGGCCTTAAGATCATCTAGTTCCAACCCCCCTGCTATAAGCAGGGACACCCCACACTAAACCATGTCACCCAAGGCTTCGTCCAGCCTGGCCTAAAACACTGCCAGGGATGGAGCATTCACAACCTCCCTGGGCAACCCATTCCAGTGCCTCACCACCCTCACAGGAAAGAATTTCTTCCTTATATCCAGTCTAAACCTCCCCTGTTTAAGTTTGAACCCATTACCCCTTGTCCTGTCACTACAGTCCCTAATGAAGAGTCCCTCCCCAACATCTGTCTAGGCCCCCTTCAGATACTGGAAGGCTGCTAGGAGGTCTCCACACAGCCTTCTCTTCTCCGGGCTGAACAGTCCCAGCTTTCTCAGCCTGTCTTCATATGGGAGATGCTCCAGTCCCCTCATCATCCTCGTGGCTCTCCTCTGGACTTGTTCCAACAGCTCCATGTCCTTTTTTTTTGTTGAGGACACCAAAACTGCCCACAATACTGCAGGTGAGGCATGGTCGTTCCCATCCTTGACCCCAGTCTTACTCTTCCTGCTACTCTTAAGATTACAGAGGACAGAGAACGCAACAAGGTCACAATTTTGGCTTCCTCTGAGAGCAGTGGCTCTACCTTAAACTGTGCCTCCCAAGTGAGCAGAGGGGAGGAAAGAACTGTACTCATCAGTCAGTGAAAATTTCCCCTTCCCAAAAATGTTCCTGTTCAGTCAAACTGAATGTCAAGACATTCAGATTTTCCAGCTTGCCTCAGTGAAACCTGTTGCCATCCATCCCTGCCATGCCCTGTGTTAATCACTCTGCATCTCAGCTACAAGATTCTTGATTCCAACATCCTACTATGGCTGAGAGACCAAAATGTTACATATGTAATGGATTCATTCTTCATACCCCATAAATCAGAGATGATGACATGCTAATAGCCTCTGTTGCAACTGTAGGATTGAAATCATACTGCCTGTGGGAGGAAAGGTTGCAAGATCAAGTATATTACTCACAAATAGTTCCAAAATTGCTCCACCAGGTCAATTTACTGCAACTATTATGGTATCTGTCTTCTGTGTTCATATAGGCCAAGTGCATAGCATCATTTAAATTACAGTTTTCAACAGAACAGTAGTTACAGCCTCTATATAGAATTAATTATATACCACAATCGTTAAGATATGAATTATTTTACATTCATTTATAAGGCTAAAAGAAATGTTATCACCTAAGAATAAAGCTACTTGGTACCCTTAGCAAACAGTTACTCCTCTTCTGGATGTTATATTAGTATGTACTTTCACCAGTTGAAAACTGGTCAGCACACACAATTCAACAGTTAAAATTCATTTGAATTCTTCAGGAAAGTATATTGCAGCCAATCTGACAAAATGAGCCAAAACTGCTCACGATCTCCTGATAGTCTATTAAACCATAAACAGAAGATTGTAAAGGAACTGTCTGGTGCAGCACAAACAACAGCTCTGACCAATTAAAAATGTATATCATCGAGGTGCAGACTTTCATGCTGTGGAATAACTTTAGCAGGTTTCTCTCAAAGGCCGCCTCAACAGAGATTTGATGAGAGACAGAGATCTAATGTGATCTAATGAAGTGAGACAGAGAAATATCATGAGCATCCGGTTCCAAGATAGACATTATTAACATCCAGAACAACAAATATTACTTAAATGTCCATAATGAAGTTTCAGCATCTCCTCAGCCGTATGTAGGTTGAACTTCAGTACTGTACACGTCAAATCGCATTTCTCACATCATCATCTTTTTCACTTGCGCTCTTTTGATGACACCCCTAACTTTCACACAGTGATTTCTCCCAAATGTCCTTTCCAGCTAGCCAGTGAGGAAGGCACAAGATCAGAGACACAGAATTCGGGCAATATATTTTAAGGTATCAGCTGACTTTGCTCTTTGGCTCAACATTTCCCATCTGATGGCACCTTCTTCATAAAAAATATTCTGAACTGAAAGAATAAAAATAGCACCATTCTTAAGCACCATTCTTAATAGCAAATTCTTCTTTTTAAAGAACTAATTGTGCCCTTGCCTTCATCTTGGCCTTAAGTTCAGGGCAAGGCACCCAACCTCTCCTGCCGCTATGTGCTCTCCAGCCTCATGCCACCAAGTGCCCTCTTCTCACTGGTGATATCACTTCCCTCTGCATTCTTGGCAGTCAGACATGGTTCTGCTTCCCTTTCTCAGTCAGACACACTCTCAGAAGTGACACAAGCCTCCTGCAGGGTACTGGGTTTCTAGATCCAGATAATTATTGATGCTTTGCTGAGATCTGGGTGGGGAAGGTTACTAATGTATTAAAGGAGTGATGCAAGGCTGTCTGAAGGAAAAAGAGATGAGATCAAACTTCATTGATATAAAGGATCACAGGCTTTGGAAGAATTTTTCCTTCTCAGAGGTAACCAGAACCATACATTCACTAACATTATTTTCAAAGAAAACCAGTCTCTTGCTGTTGTTATAAACTAAGGCAAATCTACAATTTTCACAACAGTAACATAACTTGTTCTTAAAATCTAACAGCGCCATGGGAAGGACCATTGACCATAGCTAATCAATTGCAAATCTGTAATACAAAATATGTGATAGACATTAAAAAATAGCTTCCAGTTATGCTGGATTCACAGATATGGGCATAAATATCTCTAACCAGGAAGAATCTAACTGATGAGTTTGGAGAGTGTAGGACAGAGGTTACTCAGGGGGTTGCGAGAGCAGGATAGTGTGGGACAGGGATGCCCAAGGGATGTGATGATCATAAATCTCTTTGTAACTCTTTCTGAATATGTATATCACCAAAAAAAAAAAAAAAAAAAAAAGGGATCAAGTACATTTCTCTGTAATTTTGAAAGTTTTGTAAGTTCTTCAGTGGGCTCTCTAACCTCAATACATAAAGGGTTACATAACTTGCTTTCTCCATTTCAGTATCTGATGTGTTTTTCATCTGTGCTTCTCACGTGGCTTTGTCAAAGCTGCAAACATGGAGGTGGAGGCATGCTTTCTTAGGCTGTATTCATGAAATCTCAACTGACACTTTCTCAAAGGATCAAACGCAACTCCATAGCTCTGGAGGCTTGACCCTGCCAGAGTTGGAAATCAGCAGAGACTTGCTGGTGGGCTGAGGCAAGTCCCAAGTGCACCCAATTAAAATTCACCCACCTCTCTGAAGGGAAGGCTGACATGAACTCATCTCTGAAGGGAATTATCCTCTCTTGGGATCCTGCATCCTCAATTCTAAGGCTTCTAGGCTGAAGAAATAAATGTTGCCTTTCCAACATATCAGAGATTTGCTAAGCACTTTGCAAATGTTACTAATTCTGGCTTATCAAAACCAGGACTTCAGAATATCATACAAGTTGTCCAGCTCATATCAGTCAGACTCTCAATGAGTAATGACAGCCTGGAGGAGTAAAACCTGAAGATTAAGGACCAAATACTGCCTGGTATTTTTTTCTTTTCTTCTCTTACAGATTTGAAACTGACATTGATTCACAACGGGATAAAACCCCCAACAATCCCAAACACCAAACCAAGCAAACCCAACCAAAATTGATTTAATTTTGTAATTACATATTTATGTACTTAGTTTTTGGTTTACTCACTTGCAAAATACATTCTCACCTAGGATATTTCATTTGCAAGACTGAAAAGGGAAGCAATTGCCATGTAAGAACATTAAACCCATAGGTGTTTAATGTTGAAAAAAATAACTTTACTATTTCAATGTATTTATCTTGGACACAATGGTAAATTTAAAAGCTGTATAAGTTTAACAAGAGCTTTCAGATATATCTTCTACCTGAACTCTACAAGAAACTGAAACTAACACTGGGATCGGTGCTGTGCAGAACCTGCACTGGGACTTTACCACAAAAAGATAGCAGAGGGCCCAGGGTGCAGCCTGGAGAGCAAAACAAGGCTTAGGGAAGTTCTTTGAATTTTGCCAAGGGGCAGAGTCCACTGGATTTTAAGAAAACAGGGATATGAAAACTGGCTTCCCATCCCATCTGAGCTTCCCAAGGACTCTGTGGAGTCACAGCATTCACCTGCCTGCCTGGGGACTCAGGGCTGGGCTGGGAGCTCACAGGTCCTCAGCTCCAATGCCATGATTCGTGGGACTGCTCTCAGCTCCTTAGGAATAAATAAGATGCTCTGTAAATATGAAAATGAAATGAAACATTTTTCTAGAATAACAATTTTTGAAAAGCCATTCTTAGTAGTTTTTTTTTTTAAGACTTTCTTTAAACTTGCCATAAATAGTGTGAAAAGAATATGTTTGTAGATTATAGGAAAATACACCACTGCAAGAGCCCCCAGATATCTAATTATAAGGCAATCAAAAGGTGCACAGTGCTGAAACATGAGTGGAAGGTAAACTATGGACTGTCCAAAAGTTTCAGCTCTTAAATGATCTCCTTTTCCAAACCCTAGGTACATGCCATAGGAGACAGTTTTACTGGCCACAGGGGGCATATGAGAAGGCTCTAAACACACTAAGAATAATTTATGGAAATCTGGCTTCTTTGTAAAAGCACAAATTTCACGTTGCTCTCTCACACCTACAGACTGTTTTCCTCTTATTTTCCAGTTTTACAAAAATTACTTCTCATTGTTCTTATAAATACAATTGTACAAAATGGAAGTGGAAAGTTCATGCAGTAAGAAAGATGTGGTTCATACCACAGGTGAGCTGATGCTGAAATTGTCCCAGCTGATTGCATAAGAAAACATAAAAAAGCTCTTTTTCAGAAGCAAGATGCTACAGAGTGCCCAGAACTTGTGCTGACCTTCTGCACCTGTGACTCTGTGTTTTGGAAGATGGAAATGGATTTTCTTTTTCTAAATGTATGAAATACAAGAGTGCTGTTTGTTCTATAGCTTGTAGATTTACTAGAGCAAAAGAAATGAGAGCTTTAGTCAAATGTGAAGGCAGGCCTCCCTTGTGAGATTACAAAATCAATCAGCTCTTGTTTACTGTACATTGACAGAGTCTCCTGCTGTGGCTAAGTTGCAGAGACTGCTAAACCACTAAACAACATTACCAAAAACCTTATCTAGTTGGCTGAGTGAATTTAGTTTTCCCCTGACACACAAGCAGCTTTCTCACTGGCGTATGGTTGAGTCAGTGTTTCAGTCTGGGGTGAGAAAGGAGCATAGGAGAGAATGGGAAAAGGTCCAGAAAGGCAAATGTAGATCCTTATAGCAGAGCACTGAAAGTTGGGGCTGTTCAGACTGGAGAAGAGAAGGCTGCATGAAGACCTCACAGCGATTTCCAGCATCTGAAGGGGGCCTATAAGGATGCTGGGGATGAACTCTTCATCAGAGACTGTAGTGATAAGACAAGGGGTGATGGGTTAAAACTTAAACAGGGGAAGTTCAGGTTAGATATAAGGAAGAAGTTCTTTCCTGTGAGGGTGGTGAGCACTGACACAGGCTGCCCAAAGAAGTGGTAAATGCTCCATCTCTGGCAGTGTTCAAGGCCAGGTTGGAAAAAGCCTTGGGCAACATGGTCTATTGTGAGGTGTCCCTGACCATGCAGGAGGGTTGGAACTAGATGATCTTAAGGTCCTTTCCAACCCAAACCATTTTGTGATTCTATGATTCTTCAAATGTTTCAAATTCACTCCTTGAGGCCTGGCAAAATGAGGACTAAACGTTGAGGAGGACCTAGTGACATCTCTTTTAGAGGTATCCAGTCCTGAAGAAATTCTCATTTTCAGTGAGGAACTGGAATATAAGAGATGGAGTTCTTTCCTCTTACCACCTCAGCTTGTATGCTGGAATGGATGGGATTTGAGAACATTGGTGTGTCTTTACCCTTGCCATAAACGCTATGGCCTCTTAAAGACCACCCTCACATCTCTCTGCCAGTTTTATCAGAAAGTATTCCTATTATTAAACTGGGCATTTGGGTCAGGAGTGCCTGAAAACATGTACCTTCTAACAAATCATCACAAATGACTTGTGCATGTATTTCATAATATATTTATCTTCCTTTGCTCGATTTTAAACTCAGATTTAATCAAAACTTCTACAGAGCATTTTTCTTAAATTAATTTTCACTGTTTGGAATAGTAAATTGGTAGTATTTCCTCAAAGGTGAGAGGTTGATGATGCTTCTATGGGCATAGCTATTCACCTAGATTTAAGATTTTTGTGAGAAAAGATGGTTTCTATTTCTGTATGTAGTCACTGGATTAACTAGTAATGCAGAAACATTGGTGTATCTGGCCAGTGTAAATTGTAATTTTTATTTGTTCTCTCATCTGTGGTTTTAGTCTCGTAATGACAAGTTCAAACGACACCTTACCATTATCCTTTGTGGACTGTATTAATAAAGACTGCAGGACATGATACAGCAAGTTCACCAAAGCAGAAAAGCAAGACTGCTTGTAATGCACTTACTTGAATGTTTGTTTTTTTTTTTTTTGTGTAGTATTGACAGTATGGCATACCACCTATCATTAACAACCATTGCACAGGATTTGTTTTGTGGGGTTTTTGTTTTGCTTCTTTCTCAAGGGAGATTTTATCTCTAGTGTTTTTAACAAATACACAGTTTTCTTAAATACACTGAATTCTTCTCTAAGTCCACTGTGTGTCCTTTAAAATTTATTTATTCAGGCCTATTCAAAGCAAAAGTTCAGGTGGAAAGCTTTCTGGCTTTGATGTCCACATAAAACAGGGCTCTTACTGATATGGATGCAAATGTCAAATGGGTTCTGTTTTGTGGTGATAGGTAACTAACCTAGAAGCATTGGTCATTAAATGTCCCACATGCCTAGGCATGGAGAGCTAGGTCTGCAAAGCAGTATTTAATAAAAACTTGTAGTTCTGGCCTACGCTATCTAATACTGTGCGTGCAGTGCTTAGAGCAGAATGCACAATGTGATTTAAACAGCAGGCATTATCAATATGTCCTTACTCAATGTCCACTGAAATTTCCAAGTTGCTTTGCTCCAGAGAGAATATCCAAACAGCAAGGACTACAGGCTATCTGCTTTCTCTGCATAGTTCAGGACAGTAGAACTATAACAACATCTGACAAACTGAATTTCTATACAGAATGAGATCAGCTCACCAAAAAACCAAATTTATTATGCCAGTTCCAGTTAAACATAAAAAGGTTAGAACCATTCCTTTTTAATCCCCCAGCAAAGCTGAATGATAACCACTTTGAATAAAATCAGCGTCTTTAAAGATGAAATCAAGAACAAAAATCAGTGCTGTCAGTATTGCCTTGGTTGTGCAAACTTAAAGTAAGTTTTTTAACTCTTACATTATCCCGAAAAAAAAAAAGATTTTATTCTGCTTTTTTATCCAAACCAAAACTTCCTGCATAAGTAGAAAACCAGATTTATCTTTTGTTTAGAATACATAAGCACAAATGTTCTGAATCTGTGTCCTGGGTTCAGCAGTAGCAGTCATTTTCCTCCTTCTTAGTAGCTGGTGCAGTGCTGTGTTTTTGACTTTTGGCCTAGGAACAACACTGATAACACCAATGTTTTTAGTTGTTGCTAAGTCATGTTTAGTCTGATCAAGGGCTTTGTAAGTCTCATGCTCTGCCAGGGAGGAGGGGAAGCCTGGAGGAAGCAGAGACAGGACACCTGACCCAAACTAGACAAAGAGATATTCCATACCACAGCACATCATGCCCAGTACATAAACTGGGGGCAGTTACCCAGAAGGGTGAGATCACTGCTCAGGTCAGGCTGGGTATTGGTCGGTGGGTGGTGAGTGGTTGTATTCTCTTCCCTTGTTATTTCCCTTATCATTATTATTATTGGTTGCAGCAGCAGTGATTTGTGTTATACCTTGGTTACTGGAGTGCTCTTATCTCAACCCATGGGAGTTACATTCTTTCAATTCTCCTCCCCATCCTTCTGGGACCAGGGTGAGGAAGGGGGGTGGGGGGAGTGAGAGAGAGGCTGTGTGGTTCTGATTTACTAGCTGAGCTTAAACTATGACAATCTGTTTCTGTGTATTTTCTTAATACTTTTACTATGTTAGTTCTTTGCACTGCTGAATTAAAACCAAAACAAAACAACAGAAAATCCAATGGATTAAAAACCCCAATATTGAATTAGTTGTTCATATTAGTAGCTTCTTTAATTAGATAACTTTTTTGTTTCTTCTACACCAAGCCAATTCAGTAGAGGAAAAGTTCAAATGAGCATGTCAAGCTGCTAAAAATTCCTGAGCAGTCACTGTTCAGCCATCAATGCTCGTAGTCCTTTAGTAGTCTGAATCACTACAGTCTTGAACTGATCTACATGAGAGTTATAAAGTGATTTCTTCTATTTTGCAGACTTTGTGAAGATTTCAAATTTCAAAATCTAAAATAAGCATGAGAAAACTCATAATGGAAAGTCTATTTATTTTTTAATGGAGTAAGCCCTTCAATGTTTTTGCTATAAATTTTCTATTACATAATATTAACAGTAAATATGAAGAAGGCCAGAGGGCTTTTTAACTAATAAACTGTCCTTTATACAACTCCTGTCCATCATCTTCCTTAGTATTCCTAGGCCATTCCCCTAGGAGTCTAGTGACTTGATTAGATTTGGGGTTCTGAGACTGCAGACAAGAAGGGCATACATCACCTCCGGAAAGCCTACGCAACATGTATTCTAGTGTTAAATCTGAATGTAGAAATATCCATACTTTAACAGCAGCTACACAGAGGAATGGACTAATACTTTAGATAGAAAAACACAGAGTGGTAAACAAGAGAAAACTAATTTTAAGAATAATGCTACTGTCCTTATTTTAAAAGCATTGACATTTCTTGTATTTAGAAACAACTTTTGTAATTCTTCGCTATTGTCTTTTATTACGGATTGCATTTTGTCTCACCTAAGTGAAAGAACACAGAGGAAACTATGAAGTGGTACTTTATACTCATTAAGGCTTCCTTGATGAAAATGAAATCTGAAGGACAAATATAAGAATATATGATTCTAAAAATCAGAAATACTTAAAGAAGCCTAGAGATTACTTAAAAGTTTGAGGAAATGAACTGGAAAGAGTATAAATACATTATGCATACGTATAATTTTGTCCTAAATCTAGTAGCAAGAAACTGTGTTCACCACATGTAATCAGTATGGTGATTGCTGGATCATTATTTGTTGTAGTTTTGGTATGAATTAGTGGCTACATATTACAGGTGAATGAGACACAAATCATATTTATCTAATGCCCATTTTCCTATCTGAAAGGAGATTGTTTCAATGAAGCTTGTGTTTCATACAGTGTCAAAAGCTAAAGGAAGCAACTTAGAGCCACTCCAAGTGTTGGATTGACTGCAGTATCACACACAGAATTACCAGGTTGGAAGGGACCTCTAAGATCATCAAGTCCAACCCATGCCCTACACCTCCACTAAACCATGTCATCAAGTTCTACATCCAGTCTCTTTTTAAGCACATCCAGGGATGGTGACTCCACCACCTCTCTGGGCAGACTGTTCCAATATTTTATTATTCTTTCTGTGAAAAACTTCTTCCTAATATCCAACCTGTACCTTCCTTGGCGCAGTTTGAGACTGTGTCCTCTCGTTCTGTCCGTGCTGCCTGGTGAAAGAAACCAACCCCCACCTGTCTACAACCTCCTTTCAAGAAGTTGTAGAGAGTAATAAGGTCACCTCTGAGTCTCCTTTTCTCCAGCCTAACAACTCCAATCCCTCAATTGCTCCCCACAGGGCTTGTGCTCCAAGCCCCTCACCAGCCGCGTTGCCCTCCTTTGGATGCACTCAATTATTTGCACATCCTTCTTAAACTGAGGGGCCCAGAACTGGACACAGTACTCAAGGTGAGGCCTCACTGTTGCTGAGTACAGGGGAAGAATAACCTCCTTGTTTCTGCTGGCCACACCATTCCTAATACAGGCCAGAATGCCACTGGCCTTCTTGGCCACCAGGGCACACTGCCGGCTCATGTTCAGCTGGCAGTCCACCAATACCCCCAAGTCCCTTTCTGCCTGTACACTGTCCAGCCACACTGTTCCCAGCTTGTAACAATGCAGAGGGGTTTTGTGGCCAAAATGCAGGACTCGGCACTTAGACTTATTAAATTTCATCTTATTGGATTCCGCCCATCTCTCCAACCTATCCAGGTCTCCCTGCAGAGCCCTCCTTCCTTCCAAATGATTGACACAAGCTCCCAGCTTAGTGTCGTCTGCAAACTTACTGATGAAGGACTCAGTACCCTCATCCATGTCATCAATAAAAATATTGAACAAAACGGGTCCCAGCACAGACCCCTGAGGGACACCACTGGTGACCGGCCGCCAGCTGGACGCAACACCATTCACCATCACTCTCTGGGCCCAGCCATCCAGCCAGTTCCTGACCCAGCAAAGAGTGCTCCTGTCCAAGCCTTGAGCCGCCACCTTTTCCAGGAGTATGCTATGGGAGACAGTGTCAAAGGCCTTGCTGAAATCCAAATAGACAACATCCACAGCCCTTCCCACATCCACCTGGTCATAAAAGGAAATCAGGTTTGTCAAACATGACCTACCCTTCATAAAGCCATGCTGGCTGGGTCTGATACCCTGGCCATCTCTTAAGTGCTGCTTAATAGCACTCAGTATGCACTTTTCCATTAACTTTCCTGGTACCGAGGTCAGGCTAACTGGCCTGTAAATACCAGGATCCTTCCTACTCTTTTTGTAAATAGGCATCACATTGGCCAGCTTCCAATCATCCAGAACCTCGCCAGTGAGCCATGACTGTTGGAAAATGATGGAGAGTGGCTTTGCAAGCTCATCTGCCATCTCCTTCATCACCCTGGGATGGGTCCCATCTGGTCCCATTGATTTATGAACGTTCAGGTTCCTCAACAATTGTCTAACTTCTTCTTGGATAACAAGAGGACCATTCTGCTCCCTAACACCACCTACCAACCCCAAAGTACAGTTATCTTGAGGACAAGGTGTCTTCCTACTAAAAACTGAGGCAAAGAAGGCATTAAGCACTTCTGCCTTCTCCTCATCTTTAGTTACTAAGTTTCCTGCCTCATCCAATAAGTAGCAAAGACCTGACTTACCCTTCCTTTTACCATTAATGTATTTATAAAAACTTTTTTTATTTTTCTTTACAGAAGTTGCCAGTTTAAGTTCAAGCTGAGCTTTGGCCTCCCTAATTTTCTTTCTACATGNCTTACCCTTCCTTTTACCATTAATGTATTTATAAAAACTTTTTTTATTTTTCTTTACAGAAGTTGCCAGTTTAAGTTCAAGCTGAGCTTTGGCCTCCCGAATTTTCTTTCTACATGCCCTAGCAGCCTCCTGAAACACTCCCTGAGAAACCCTGCCCTCCTTCCAAAGATGATACACCTTCTTTTTATTTCTGAGTTCCTTCATCACCTCGTTTCCCATCCAGGCCGGACGCTTGCCTCGTTGACTTATCTTCCGGCACACAGGAACAGACATTTCCTGTGCCCTCAAGATCTCTGTTTTAAGGCACACCCATCTTTCCTGAACTCCTTTGTTTTTAAGGGCAGTTTTCCAAGGAACGATCCGAATGAGCCTCCTAAACAGGTCCAAATCTGCCCTCTGGAAGTCCAAGGTAAAGGTCTTGTTGATGTTCCTCCTGACTTCACTAATTATTGAGAATTCTACAATTTCATGATCATTGTTCCCCAGGCGGCCTCCAACCTCCACATCACCCACCAGTCCATCTCTATTTAGCGAACAACAGGTCTAACATAAACCCTCCCCTGGTAGTCTCGCTCACCAGCTTGACAGAAAGTTATCGTCCACACACTCTAAAAACTTTCTGGACTGCCTTTTTTCTGCTGTATGAAGTTGCCAACATATATCTGATAGGTTGAAGTCGCCTACAAGAACAAGGGCTGAAGATCCAGAAACATTCTCCAGTTGCTTATAAAACAAGTTGTCCACTTCTTCTTTCTGGTTGGGCGGACGATAACAGACCCTCAATAAGATAAGCCTTGCCAGCCTTCCCTTGATTCTTACCCATAAGCATTCAACTTCATCATCATTAGTTTCAATACCTATAACATCTAAGACCTCCCTAATATAAAGGGCCACACCTCCACCTCTTCTCCCTTTTCTGTCTCTTCTGAAGAGCTTATAGCCATCCAGCACTGTGTTCCAGCTATTTGACTTGTCCCACCACATTTCTGTGATGGTGACTACATCATAGCCATGTTGTTGCACCATGACTTCCAGGTCTTCTTGTTTGTTGCCCATGCTCCGTGCATTAGTATACATGAACCTCAGCCGGTCCACCGATTTCATCACCAACCCAGGCCAATTACCCTTGGACCTGCTTCCAGTCAGCCCACCTGCATCCCCTTCTCCCTTCAAACCTAGTATATAGTATTAACTGGTCAAGTACATCATTTAGAACAAGCTGGCATATATTGACATGACCTTGCTGGATCAAGTGTCTTTGATTAACTTGCAAGGATCAGAGGAAAAAAGCACACATCCCCTTTGAAAAGTCAACTTTGACTTGTTCATACTGTTGAGCAGCACCAGATGAAGGTTAACTCCCTGAAGGGTGCTAGCAGCAGGATTAGGGCAAATAGGTACAGTAAATTTAACAGTTATGATTTTTTGTGGAGTAGACTGCACATGCATATCAGACAGCCTCATGACATCCTCCACACATACAATGAGCCTTCAGGTGTACTAGGCATTGCTTAAAGAGGAGGAAGTTAAAATATATAGCCGTGATTCCTTTTCCCAGGTTTTTTGGGTATTTGGGATGAGAGGTACGTCAGCTCAGCTATAAGGTTATTTTTTGTCATTGAACTTCCTTGCATTCATCACCAAACATCCAGCATTTTATACACTGTCATAACAACAGCAACAAAATGTTCCTTGTCACCAGCTCTTTAAGTGAAAGTTTCATGCCTCCTTATTTATAGACTTAGCTATTTCCCAAACCAAAGCCTCAGCTCCAACTACTATGCTCTGCTTACCTGGATTCCCTTTCTTCCATTAGACAGGCCCCTCTATGTTTTATCTATTCCTCCATCCCACTTTCCTCCATCCCATTTTCCTTAACAGTAGGGTGAAATTATGTGTCAAGTGTACAAGGAAATATATCTTAATTTAGATTTATTCATTATAAATTATTTCAGTTGTATTGCCATCAGGATTCCTTAATCTTTATAGAGGTAAAGGACAAAGAGAGTAACTCACCACATTACTGATCTTGGGACTTTCTTTGCAGTTTACATATATACGGTAGGCAGGATCTATTTGGATTGCCAGAAATTCTACTGATATTATTTCCCATGTAAATGCAACATGTCAATCCATAAAAAATTCAAATTCACTGAAGAGAACAGAGAGATGGGCTCATGCATATCAGTCAGGCCAGGGTGAAGAGTGAGGTTCATAGCTGCTCTCTCTGTTGACGACTTAAAACTGCTTTCCCAGATTTGCTCTGGGTACCATATAATGGGTGAGCTGAATGTTGAGTGTTTCAGACCATCTGGGCCATACTGAAAGCTTCCATGAGAAGAACTAATGGATATATTTTTTCTCTGAAAGTATTACATTTGGTGACAATAAATCTAACATACTAATTCCACCTTTCCCCACTAGGAATAATACAAAACTTCTATCATTTAAAGAGAAATGGGTTGTAAATATAGCTGTAGTGAAGCTTATTCTTGTGGCTTATAAGGGGAAAAAGTGAATACAAGATAAAGGAATATTCTGTGTTTGTGGTAAGCAAACATCTACACCTGAATGCACTGCAGTTGAATTACATGGGACTTCTGCATATGATTTCATTACGAGCAGAGCAGCTCTTTCTCTGGAATAATGCCAGCCCTTAGAAAATAACTGGTATCTGAAAAAAAACCCAAAAAAAAAAAGGTGAAGGGCAACAGTTTTGGGAGCACAGTTACAGAATTAGAGGTAAGTGGGAACAGTCCCCACCTGTGTCAGTGAAAGCAATAACCACATTTCAACAGAAACTTCCTTGCTAGGCTTTGTTCAAAGAAAAAGGCTGTCAGCATTATGGCATACCGGTAACAAAAAGAAAAAAATGACAGAAAAATCACAAAGTTGACAGAAACACTATGTCTGTGGTCCCTGCAGACAGCACTTGACTGTGTTTTCAATGAGAAAATGGAAAAGTTTCCATTTCATTTAGAAAAAGGTCAAAATCATACAAATCGGATGATAAGGTTCTAGTTGTCAACAAAGCAGGTCTTCCTCCCCAGCATAAGCTGCAGTCTATCTCCTCCTGAATGAGCTTGTAATAGAATCCTATTGAACTAATGTCCTGGGTTCAGCAGTTGCAGTCAGTTTTTCTTCTCTTTTGTAGCTGGTGTTTTGACTTAACCCGGGAACAAGGCTGATAAGGCCGATGTTTTTGGTTGTTGCTGAGCGATGTTTGCCCTGACCAAGGACTTTGTGAGCCTCATGCTCTGCCGGGGAGGAGGGGAAGCCGGGAGGAAGGAGGGACAGGACTGTACTGACAGGACCAAACTGACCAAAGAGGTATTCCATACCATAGCACGTCATGCCCAGGGGGTAACTGGGAGTTACCTGGAAGGAGAGGGAACTTCCCGGTCGGGCTCGTTTTTGGCGGGTGGTATCGTACCCTCTTCCCTTGTTTTTCTTTGTCGTTATTATTATTGGTGATAGCAATAGTGATTTGTGTTATACCTTAGTTACTGGATTGTTTTATCTGAACTCGTTGGAGTCCTTCAGCTCATCTTCCCTCCCATTCCTCCGGGAGCAGGGAGGAAAGAGGGGAGGGCCAGAAGGGGGGGGAGGTTGAGTGAGTGAACATGCTGCCTAGCTGGGTTTAAATCACGACAACTACTTTTACATATCTTCCCAGGAATTCTCCCCCAAGACCTCCTCTTATGTAGGTGCCTGCATAATTAAACTCTCTTTTATGGCCCCCCTCTGGTGCTGCAGCTTGTGGGGGTCTCCCCAGCCTCAGCTGACAGAAAGAATCTGACCTTTAGGTAATGTGTTGCATGATCACTCATATCTGACCTAGACACAGGTCTGCTTTTATCGGGGAAAGGATAGGCACAAGATTATGGACAGTGGTGATACAAAATCATGAATGCATTTATGTATTGCATTCTGATTTCAGTTTCTGGTTCTGTAAGTGAAATAGCCTTTTTCATCTTGCACATCTTTTTACTAACTTAAAAGGCCTCTAGACTCTCATTGATTATTTTGTCTTCACTGTTTATAAATTGGAGTAGATAGAAGAAGGCAGCATGGCTTCTACTTTCCTGAGTTTGAAATGCAGGAGTCCTGCCTGGCTTAGACTGAATCAAGTGAAAGGCCACAGCACACATATTGATGGTTTTGGATTGCCTGTGACTGGCACCGTGCAAAAGTGCATCATGGCAATCAAGACAACACTAATTACTATTGAGACATAAAAACTCCATTGCTTTTCTTCATTCTATTCCCAAAGATAAATTGTTCATAAACAACATTTGAGATTAACACAGCTATGTGAATATATCTATACAAATATTGGATCAACCACCAATTCAACTACCAGAGAGTGGTAGTTCAATGACCACTACTTAAGCACTACTGGAGACTTTCCCTTGGAATTCTTATTTTCATTAGACTTTAATACAGAGATTTAATTAATGGATAGCTGTCGCAGCTGCTCTATCTGGTGATTCACTGAAAGACATCTGAAAAATAAAATGTATTGCAGAAGTGCCAGCTGAAACTGGCAAACTGGATAAATGACATGTTAAATTATTAAATGAAAAATGATTGACTATGTGTTGTAATATGCATTCAGATGAACACTAAGTTACTGAATAAGTGTTCACTGCAATTAATAAGCTAGTACAAAAGACCTAGTCTCCAAAACTCTCCGCACTTCCCTGTCACTAGTTTTAAGGACAGGTCTATACTGCAAGTCTAGGTCAGAGAAGACAAAACGTCCAGTGTTTGTCCTCTTAATAAAATCCTTTGCTTAAGCCAGGATGCCTTTTCAATTATCTGATGAAGTCCTTTCCCTTGGGATGGTGAAGCCCTGCCCAACTCAAAGAGATTCAGAGCTGCATTTTTGTTACTCTAGAGAATAAAGCACTCCTAGTGAGCTAAGCAGAACCTTGAGGTACAGTCAGATGTTTGCTTGTGCAGCAGATTCAGACATCAATGCATGAATGAATCGCGCAAGGTTTACCAAGTTAGCTATCCTCATCTTTAGCAGGGAATAGGGCTGATTGCACCATGAGAAGCAGGTGAATAACAGCTTAGAAAGCTGCTTATCTCTGCCTTTCATCCACCTAAGTAAAATAGTGTGGTAGAAACATGCAAAATGGAAGTGTGCAAACACTTAGAGTCAACTTTAAATGCCAAAATATAAAACTAACCCGTTTTTATCTTCAACCAAATTTGCAGCTAGTGTTCTCTCAGATGAGAGGATGTTACTTAAAACCTGACCGTTTAATGAGTAACCCAAGCCTGTGACAATTACAAAACTGCTGAATAGTGCTATCTGTAGCAGCACAAAGATTTTGGAGCTGCTTTCTACTGCTGAACCACCCCAAAGGCTATGTCTGACAATAGCCACATGGTGCTTTTGGCAATTGCAACCACAGAAGAATGTGTGGGCTCAGGCTGTTCCTTGTGCTGGAGGATGCTGATGTAAGAGACTTTAAACTATGAATCAAATGAGCTCAAGGACTAGATGGTTAGGACTAGCTAGAGCTTAGGACCAAGCAGTAAAGGAAACCTGTCCAATGCTTCCAGAATTAAATATAATACAGGCATAATTTACCCTCCCTCCCCCTTTGATTACATGATTACTGTATTCATTATCAATATCATAACAGAAAATGCCTAAATAGCTTTGGACATGTCATTACCTAACATCCAAACATGTAACTCTCTTTTGCCAATTGACAAGCTCTAAATTCAAATTTACATTAATTGCCAAGGCCTAAATTTAAATTTATATTATTAACTTTATATAATAATACCTGCTTTGCAGCTGATAGCTTTTATTTTGGCTTTGATAGAACAAGAGCAAAAATAGACTGTAGTTATTCTTTTCTTGGAGGGTGCTAATACTGAAATTAGTGCAGTTAGCCTGATAAACCATGGTAACGTTTCTGTTAGTTTTAGACAACCTAAAGCCAAACAATTTTCTCAAAGCAATGGAACTGGAAGGCAGCAGAATTAAAACCATCCTTCAGGTCCATTCAGTGAAAGTCAGCTCTACATGCTCAACATGGTGATCATGCAACCTCCTCCCCTACCGAGGGGCTTTGTATCTGCCTGAGGAATTTGATGAGAAGAACAACAGCATGTAGGGAAAAAAGTAATTAGTGAGAGAACAGAACAATTTACATACAGACAAAAATACAAAAGGCAAACTAATGACATTCCCAATACCTTGTGTCTCACTGAGTCTGTGTTGGAGCAGGGGAACTTGCTTGCTGAAACCCAAGGGCAGGCTAAAGAATTAGGGGCATAGAGTATCAATAAACTCCAAAGAAAGAGTAACGATGGGCAAATGTCTAACTAAAGACACATAGGGAGAAAAGGGAGATTTATAAATAAAAGAAAAATTGAGAAAGCAAATAGGCAGAAGTTATTAAAAAGGAAAAATGCAGGAGAAAGAGGCAGGGTTTACAAAACACAGCAAAAGAGAAATGTCTGGAAGTTAAACTACTCTAAAAAGAGGTAATTAGGGCAGAATTTAATAAGTTACGCAAATATTTCTTTCTCATTCTGTATAGGACTTGTCTAATTAGCTCTGTATTTGAGGCCTTCAGTTTTGCATTTTTAGGGATGCATTTATAGTGGCCTTATTTGGGGTATTACATATTACAAATAATAAATAAGTACAATTCTAAGTGGTTATTAGCCCAAATGCCAGCAAACATTGAGCCTCTGACACAGTGACATTATGCAGAATAGCATATACCTGTTACGTACCAATACATCATAAGTGGTCAATCTGCAAATATTTCAGCAGCCACCACTGAGGAAGATAAAGAACATGTCGTATAGATTTTCCTTCTCTAAACAAGGGCCTGGGTAAAGTCCATGATAGTTAATCTGTGATCTAGCACTGACATTGCTTACTCCTGAATTAACAACATCTTTAAAGCCTGATAGAGAGCCTGTATCTGCAGAGCTATCAGTCTGATGTCTTTAGCATGTGCTAAGACCATTTAAAAGGTGAGGAGGATAAGAAATGGAAAAGGAAACAGGATGAATTGAAATGAGGTAAAAGAAGGTTATGAGGCTGATATATATTTCAGCAGTTGAAGTAGCCCTCTAGTAAAGAGGAAGGAAAGTTGGGCTTTTTAGACATGTTAAATTAGCTCAAAAGAGACAGGTTTAAACTCCATTTCTGAAGATATATCTAATAAGACTTAAAGAGAAAAAATATCCTAATAAATCTATGACTAAGAGTAGCTGTAAGCACATTAAACTGTTAAAGCTCCAGAATCCTCTTAAAACAACCCAAGCCCAGATGTATTAATAGTAGTGCCCTCATTGTTCCTCTAACCTTATGATTGCAGTGACACTGCCTGAGTGCAAGCAAGGGCAGCCATGAACTTCCCTGTGTTTTATGTTCCCAGTTACTATGGGGATTTCCTAGTCTGAAATTGCAGGATGCAGGTGACCTGGTTTTCAGCACAGGGTGGCTGAACGTGCCATGCTCTGCACAGCCGTTCTGGCAGCATGGAAACCTGGATGCTTACTGCTAGGCACAGCATCCCCCTTCTGCACTGCAGTGACTGCCTAAAATGATGGATAACTCTAGGGTCTCTCTCAAGCCTGGCAGCCCACATCTACACTCCCAGCAGCAGCTTTGCTCCTCCATCTCAGTGCTGGTGTAGTGAAGGTTACTGAAGCCGGACTATAGAGTAGGTTCTTCTGAAAAGAACCGTTGAAGGAGAATTCAGAGGTGAGAGAAAAATTATGCCTGGTATTAATCAGGAAGCACTTATCAACAGACAGCCAGCCTGGAATGGGGAGGTATTCCCCATACAGCTAAATGGGAATGGGGATTTTTAAGCACAAAAATAGCTGAGTTGTCCTTTAGGCTTGGGGAACTCCAGTCAGTTCGAAACACGGAAATCTATTGCTTTTTCCTATTTTAACTACTCCTTCTCTTCAGTAGTCAGTATTTCTACCTTGGAAGAGCACCAGCACTTTTATTCCAGCTTTCAATCTGGTATATATTAAACCAATGGAGATAGGCATCTCCGGGAAATTGATTTTATAATGAAAGTAGCACAGCGCTAACTGTAGTGGAACTCCAGAATGGCATTCAAATTGATACTAAACAACTCAATCCTCAGCCCTCTGGTGATGAAGTATTTAACACTAATACTTTCAGCACCCAGTAAAGACTAAATTCTGTCTTTGTTTTGCCTGGCCTTGGCAGGTGAGGGAGTGGAAATAAGAGTACTTCTTGTCCTCAGAATCCAAGATAAGGGCAAGAGGGATGATACCAGACAATACTTGTGGGATCCAGGAAGAAAGGAAAAGAGGCAAAGGCTCCTTAAACAGCAAACACTGCAGCAGTTCCCTGTAGGATAAATAGCATTAGCTAACAGAGATGTTGCAGAACAATCTATCTCCCTTTCTGCAAAAGGGAAATTAAGAATCACAGAATCCTAAGGGTTGGAAGGGACCTTGAAAGATCATCTAGTCCAACCCCCCTGCGAGAGCAGGGTAACCTAAATTACATCACACAGGAACTTGTCCAGGTGGGCCTTGAATATCTACAATGTACTCCACAACTCCCCTGGGTAACCTGTTCCAGTGCTCTGTCACTCTCACAGTAAAGAAGTTTCTCCTGATGTTCACATGGAATCTCCTATGCTCCAGTTTACACCCATTGTCCCTTCTCCTATCACTGGACATCACTGAAAAGAACCTAGCTCCATCATCCTGACACTCACCCTTTACATATCTGTAAACATTGATGAGGTCACCCCTCAGTCTCCTCTTCTCCAAGCTAAAGAGACCCAGCTCCCTCAGTCTCTCCTCATAAGGGAGATGTTCCACTCCCTTAATCATCTGTGGCTCTAAAGAAGAGTGTTTTGTGTTTCCTGGGACAACATGTTTTAAGCTCCTGTTAAAGTAATTTCTCAAAAGGCATTATCGAGCCTTGTCTATCTATGCCTACTGGTAAGCTCCAAAATGAACCTGGGAATTTCGGTGAAGGCTTTGGTGCCAGAATGTGCTACTCATGGCCAGCAGATGTAAGCTCTCCTAAAGGGTTAGATGGATGAGATTCACAATCCTAAATGAAAGCTGTTTTGTCATCACAGATTTAGCAATTTATCTATAATTATGAAAAATATGATATTCTATTAAATCACAATACTGTGTACCTCCCTACAAATATCTGTGTTCTTGTTACAGTCCAAAATCTTTAGGTCACCTTAAATTCTGTAAAAGAAATTGGTTTAGTCCTTTTCATTTTGGCTCAGTTAAACTTCATGAGATACAATGCGAAAAGAGAGAAAAGAATTAAAAGCTTCATTCACCCTGTAAATATTGTAAACCACTTTTATGAACGGAAGGTTTTTATTTTACCTTTCTCCATTAACTTGTAAGCAAGCTGATGTATTGATGATGCACACTTCCGTACATATAGGTGCAATGGACCATTTCACATTTAAGATCAGGGAATTTACAAATATTTATTCCTTTAGAAAGATGACCTAGCTAAATTCAATAGCTCATAAGAACATTCCAATACACATTTAATGTTTATATTACATTTGTAGAAGAGTGAATTTAAATAGGGTAACAGTAGTCTTTGAATCTAGATAACTGAAGATTCCACTTTGTCATTCTTCATATCTGTCAAAGGGCACTATCAGCTTGAAAAGAATATTCTTGTAAAATAACTTTGTATGAAAAGAAACAAAAGCATTGTCTGGATGTACATTGTACTTTTCTCATTATTTGTAAAATTTCAGAATGTTATTGCTTTATGTTAGTATATAATATTAGAGAATTGTTATGCAGTCCTCCACTTTCCAATTCCCACATAATAGAATAATGCTACAATATTCACATTTCATGTGCTTTGATAGAATACTTTTCCTGCTTTCACATACTGCAGAAATATACCTAAATATGTCAAAGAAATATGTCTGTTGCTCTGAACTGCTACAGGCTTTTTTTTGCTTTTGGATAGTATTTGAATTAGCACACTTCAAGTCTGTTATTAAGAATAAAAGCCGCCTGTTCTATTTCCTTCAAACAAGTCCTGATTTAAGGTCAACATCACAAGATAATGCATCCTTTAGGGAGTTCCCCACTGCAATGCAGTGTTTTGCTAAGATCAGACAGGCTGTGCCCTTGGCCATTCGGGAATCCCCAACTGGTAATTTAGCTTACAAGCCATTCTATTCATGCCTCTAATCAATGGCCTCTTTTTTTCCCAGGCTAATGACAACCTTATGAAGCAGTATTTCTCTCATGTCTCTACGAAAATAACAATTAACCATAGCTATAAAAGCCACTGACAAAAATTTATTGTTAAATTGTTTTTGTGGTCTTAAACTGTGGCTCCAAAAGGTGTCATAAATGACTTCACTGTTAAAACATTCAGATATTAGATTTACTAGGATACAGGCTAGTAAAAGCAGTTATAATGTTTACAGCAGGACCTAATCCTGAGAGATGCAGACCAGCTGCAGCATCCATTGACTCCACTGAAGATTCTGCAGGTCTGTCCTCTCTCAGTTCTGTACATCATGGCTCTGTATTACTACCCAGCATCATCCAGAATGAGCACAAATGGCACTTTAAATATACATGCCTCATAAAAGCATCAATCTATGATGCTTTAGCACACAGAGATGTGCATTTTCCCTTAGCAAATGTGTTTTTGTCAGCCCCTCCTGGATCTTGTTTTTGAAGCATCTACTTTTATTGAGACTATATAAAGCCTTCTGGGAAACAAACCAAAAGCTTCTGTTGGGCGTTAAATGAATTCCTTTTAGATTCTGAGTAAATAAATGCTCTATTAGTGTTTTGAAAAGCAGATAGAAAAAACTAAGTACACTTAATAATTTATATATTTGCATGTCCATGTTATAGAAAAAGACCTGTCTATGTAGTCATGTGTTTCTCTTACAACACTAGCAAACTTTGTAAAGAATGAACTTTCACAGATTTCATGCTAATCAAATTACTTCTTGCTAATAGGTATCCATGGAGGCTGCTCCCCAGGTTTTCTAATTCTTCTCATTATGTTCTCTAATTTTTCCAGAGAGACAACTCAAGCAACTATTTGATATACAATGGCTGTACCCAGCTGGCTTTCACTCAAACAGTTGCTTTGATACAGCATCACATGATGATACTCATTACTTCAGATAAATTATTCAGAAACTCCCAGATGCAGTGTCCTGCACTTTATACTAAGCTATAGGAGAGTTTTGCTGAAGTGTGATGCTTTCATATCACAAACAAATCTGACTTTGTGAGTAGTATATACTCATAATAAGCCAAAGGAAACTGTGTACTGGGTCACAAAGTTGCAATTAAACATTAACATTGTTATCAAAACTTTCCTCTAGTACCAAGCTTTCTTATTTTTGTTTTCTCAGCGCTGTCATAGTTGACTCAGGATAAATAACACAGTAGCAAAAATTTCTAAAGTTACAAGTTTTATTTCCTGCAATTCTTATAATTTTTATCTTTTCATTAAAAGTTCTTCAAAATTCTTGGATTAATAGGTAATATCTAGAAAGTTTGAGAATTTATGTATATATATTAATTCTCTTTGTATATATATGTAACAGTATTTCCCCTTTACCTGCAGTGCTTAAACCCTGCAGCACTGAATCCAGAGCTCTGTCCCTGTGCACCTGTATTACCTTTAGGAATAAAACACCCAACAGATTCTAGAAAACATTCTCAAAATAACAAAGTGGAGTCAGAAGCCTATTCTCTTACAAATTTGCCTGGTGTTTACCTCCTACAGAGCTCTTCAGCAGCATGGCATCAACAAGAGCTTGCAGGGGTGCAGATAAAGGACTAGTGAAAAAGGCTAGTTGTGTCTTATGGAAAAAAAAAAAGGAAGGTAATGGCTACAGCTGTTGCTGCTGCTACATAAGGCCAATTTTGCAGGAGACTCAGCACTGAACCAGTTTCTCTGGTAATGTCCCACTCTGGTTAGGTGCCTCAGGATCTACAAACGGGAAGGTTTTCTCTGGAGCTTTTTAAGACTGAAGTGTAAATCAACTCACTTACTTTAAAGACCCCTTCCATTCTCACCTAAGGTCAATCTCCATTGACTCCCTTTAGAGCTGGCCTGGGAGGACTGGGGTGTCAGAAGGAAAATCCATTGGATTTAGAATAAAAGCTGAGGGTGAGATGAAACACCCTTTGGAGGTGCCTACAGCTACGAAGAAGCCACAGTGTCCAGCTGATCCCATGTTTTCACTGCTAAGTTGGGCCAGCTGTTTTCCTTTCTTTGGAATTAAATTCAGCTAATAAAATTGAGCTGCTGTTACTATGCATTCCTAAAACCTCTGTTTCAGAAACAAGATGATTGTATTAATTCTCTATCTGGCTATTTTAGCATGGCTTTAGTCCATTTCTCTGGTGGATAAAAGTATGGAAATAACCACCTTAAAGGATCACGGAAAACAAAAGTAAATAAAAATTATTATGCATTCCTCCTCAGGATCTTGTGCTTCTGAAGTCACCTTCCTGATTCTGAGATATTGATTAAAGACTCTGAAAGCTTATTCCAGATAATCAAATTAAAGCTGCCTGTGAGAACCTGAAGAACAATCTCATAATACTGAGTGATAAAATGGCAGATGAATTTTAATCACTGTAAATGCAAAGAAATGCACAAAGGGAAAAATAACCCTTGCTGCGCATACACATACATACATAATGATGGGCTCTAAAGCAGTTATTGCCACTTAGGGAAAAGATCTTCAAGACACCAGCTTAAGCCCAGCAGTATTCAAAAAGCAAACAGAACATTAGTAATCTCAGGAAAGTAACTGAGGCTAAACGAGAAAATACTATTATGCCATCAACAGTGTAATCATGTCCCAAGCACTGCATGTAGGTCACTGAACCCCAAAAAGCACATAGCAGAGGAGCAGAGGGAGACAGCCACTGTCATCAAAGACTTGGAAGAGCTTGTTTATAAATGGGAGATTTAGTGGACTATTATTCTCCTGCTGGACAGATACCACATAAAGGGATATCATAATGGTACATGAAATCTGTAATGATATGGATAAAGTGAAAAGAGAATTATTATTTAGCACTTTTTATAATACACACACACGATTACTTAGTTAAAGTATACGGAAGCAGGTACCCAACAAAGAGAAGGCTTTTCTGGTTTGGTTTGGTTTTGTGTTCTGCTTGCTGCTGACAACACATAACCAAACTGTGAATCTAAGTCATTGCCCCAGGAGGCTGGAAAAGAGGAAAGTTTAAATGGCCATAAAAAGGAATTAGACACATTTGTAAAGGACAGTTAAGTCCAATGATCCTTAGACAGCCTCTAGGTTCTTTAAGATACTGAGAGACAGGTAGTAGGAAGGTGTGAGAGGGAGAGGATTATGTTTACTTTGTTTATTGTAGTCTTCTCCCAACTGTTTGCTCTGAGTGATAGAGACAGGAGACAGGTTAGGCTGAGAGTTATTCTGAGCCAGTAAAGAAGACCTTATGTTCTTAATTATGTTTTCCTCACTATGTGTAAAGTAGGAATTTATCTTTATTCAGCACAAGATTCAACTTTCTTTCATCTTTGGAATCATAATATAAAACTCCAGAATTCTAATTCTAATTCCAATTCTAGTAACTGTAATTCTAATTTTACATCTAACATTCTAATCTAAGCAAATAACTCTAATTCACTTAACAATGTTTTATATTTAAAACACATTGGATAGTTGTTAAAATAGGAAGAAAACCATGTTTCATTTGCCCTGGAATAAAAGCAGCTTACAAGCTATGAATATCTCTCATTTTTTCTGGTCAATATCTCATGTAAGCTTAGACCAAAAAGACTTCTACAGTTTATCACCCACATACGTAATAAAACTTTTTGTAGGACTATACTTTTCCAGTTCTGACTGATGTCCATGAAAAACACCAACACTGAATATGCCTGGAAGAAGTGCAGTGTATAGGCTTGCTTTTGTGCAACCCTACTGCATTATTCTGGTGCTGAAGGTCCAAGCAAATTGTCCCTTCTCATCTTCTGAGAAAAATTCTTTATGTTGAAACACTTTGCAAAGAAAAATACAACTTCCAACTAAAAGCCCATCATACAAGCAACATTCTGTAAAATCCAAGGTGAGGCAGGCATTCCATATTAATTTCAATTGAGTGTTAGCCATATATGATTCTAATTTTAATAGTAGCAAGGAATTTCACATCTCTCGTCAGGGACTCCCATCACAGCATGACAAAAATCCACATTGTCTGAGCTATGCAGCCTAGGAACACCTGATCAGTTTTTCCTTTAGTTCAGCTCCTTTGATGAGTATTTCCCAAAGGCAATGCTTTAAGTTTGTAGAGAAAATATATCTCTGACATTAAATTCAAAGATTTACAGTGATGGGAATACATTACATAGAAGGAGAAACTCCAAGAAGAAATCCACTGTTCTTTCAAGCAGCTTAAAGCTTATCTTGCATTGCTTGGTGTTGCAAATTTCTGTGTACATGAATATATATGCGAAGCTGAACTAACATTTGGCCACACATAATGTTTAAAAAATAAGAGCTGGGATGCAGTTTTCAGAAAGATCAAATCCATGGTGGTACTATTTCAACCTCAAGCACAAGTCTGTACAAAATCTCAGCTGATGGGCACTGAATCATATGAAAGGCAATGTACAACAGCAAAAAGCTGAAGGGCAATATTCCCAGATCAAACATCTCCTCTCAGTTGCACATGATAGTAATTTTGATATTCTGCTCTTCTTATATCGCTCCCCACAGCAACATCAGTAGGAGATCTGCATACATAAGGAGAGAACAGCAAAACAGAGAACTAGTAGCTCAGAAATTATAGGGATTAGAATGGTAGAAACAGCTAGGTTAGAGCAGCACAACATGAGATGAGGATGCCCTCACTGTTGCCCAAAGTATAAGCATTAAATTGACCACATTAATGGCTATGAAAGAATGTGCAAATATGTGCGAATTCATTATCTCTGTATAACATTGCACATGCAACAGGAACATAAAGCAAAGTTATTTTTTAATGCAAGTCCTCTTTTGGGGAATGAAGGTATTTGTTTTGTAAAGCAAGAAATTATAGAAATACCAGCTCCACCTTTCCCCCAGCCAGACATTTTCAAAGTTTTTCTATTGATTTTTCAAAGCCTTCTCTATTTGTAATAACAATGCCTAACTTAATTACTATGGCAATAACGGGGCACACTCGCTATCCCAGGAAAAGAATAAAAATCTGCCATTATGTCTCTTTCTCAGATTAAGAGCTAAGCAACAAAAAATAACCTGAACACGCTGAATATTCCAGCCGGGTTTTCTATCAATCTGGTCATTACTAAAAAAAATTCCAAGGGGAGAAAAAGATACTACATTTTTGTAAATGTCAAGAACAAATGAAAGGAACATGAACAGATCAGTAACAGAGATGACGGTTGGCAGATAAATGTATGGGGAGTATGTGGGGGTTGATTCTATTTTTTTAAGTGCCCTAGTAATCACAGGAAAAACACAAGCACACATGCAATTTGCCCATCAGCCATTAATTGCCAGTGGCCGCTGCCAGTCATTGAGAAACCATTAGAGAGAGATGGAAAATCTCAAAGGCATACACAATCCAGAACATTGTTTGCACAGATTTTAACTGTGGATTGCACTACCACCAGAATGCACATTGTTCTCTCTGGAAAGCATATTCCTGAAAACATAATTACAATATTTGGTGTTGCATAAACAAAATCTCAAAAAGCACCCTTCAAGTCAATCAATAATGAGAGTGTACACCGAGAAAAAGGCAAAATCTCCTTACAGAAGACATCTTTCCACCTAATCCAATGCTCTTCAGTAGAATTCAACAGAACCCATTCAGTTGATTTTGAACAGGTCCCTTGTCACCTTTCACTCATTGAGAGTTTATTTCAGCTTCTTTAAAAATATAATAGATCTGTAGGGTTCTTTCAACATTAATCTAAAAATAATTAATAACAGAATTTGCCAGCTGTCTTCTTCTCTTGCACTAGTGTCACTTAAAATCTTACTGATGCATAAGTGAGAGATGAAAGTATGTTTATTACTTCCCTTTATCCATAACGATTCATTCTAATTCTGCTTTTATCTACCTAGTGATACTGCAGCTAGAATAAACTCTTCAGTTCCTTAGTAATTCAAATGTTCCTTAAGCTAACAACTTTATTTCTTGCAGGTTTAAGATCAGGGGAAAAAAGATTATCTGTATTTATTCCTTGCTAGACCAAATTCTACTTTTTTAGTCATATGTTAGAATTCATTTCCGTCAGCAAAACAACAGAGAATGTAAGCTGTGCCTAATGAAATTTTAATGCAATACCATTTACTGAAATAAATAAATAGGAGTACATTTTTCTACCCAGCATTACCTGTTTCATTTATTTATAGAAATTGACATGTTAATAGATATATTCTAGCTACAATCAGGACTTTTTTTTAAGCAGAAAAGTGATGTAAAAATTCCAGCAACTAGTGTAGCAAGCAGCAGGTAGTCAATAATGTTCTACGTACCATGACCATTACACCAGGACAACAAAAGTCCAAAACCACAGTTAAATTTCTCAAAGATTAACACCCACATTTAATTAATAATCTAAACTATTTAGTAGATGTCAAATATGGAACTATGAGACCAGATGTCGTAGGGAGGCATGAGAACAGACTGATGGAGAGAAGAATCTAAAGGTGTTAAAATCTGTCAAGTATTTAAAAACAAAGACATGAAAGGGATAAAATACAGAAAGTTCAAAGAATTTGGAAATCCCCTATGTTATGTCTTTAATAGTTGGGAATCCATACAATTTAAGTCTTTCCATGACATTTTTCAGTACTCATCAGAGCAACATAATACAGTTTTGTATATTAATGTACAGTAATGTACAGTAATGTACAGGCATATTCTCAAGTTCTGAAGAGACAAAATAAGTCAAATAGTGGTGGGGACAGAATGTCCAGGTTGAAATATCATGGCATGGAAAGTGACCACAGAGAGCTGAGGGTTAGAAAAGTACATGGAAACATCTGTCTCTTTGAACAAAGTGGACCACCAGAAAAAGAAATGCAGTTTTATTGAGTACTAAAGGAGGCCACAACCTACAAAGTCTAATGACCCTCATTAAGCCCACACCAGAAACAAGTCTCCTGCCCCTCAAACCACCAATGATGGCAGAGCTTTCCCACTTCCACAGCTAAATCAGAAAGAAATTAAATGATTCTTCTAGTCCCATGGAGGAAACTGGGGGATGAATACCAGACATAAACCTTTAAAAGATGAATATTTGATTATACAAAATACATCAGTCCCAGAATAGCTAATGCTGACTTTGCTTACCCTGTTTATAATGGTGAAAGTTTCTAAAAAATTACATAAGTTGATGATCAAACAAAGGTGTAGCATGAAAAGCATGAGCCACATCTTGTGAGGGCAGTGGCAGGCACTTTCAGATTTAGCAGCTGCATATGATCCTGATGGATCCATCAGGGGTTGCTGCAGTGTCTCCAAAGGTGTTTAATCATGAAAGTGATATACAATTTTTCTGGATTTTGGACAGAAGGAATAGGACTTGCAGGTATGAACAAAATGTTTCTATTTTGCAATAGGAAAAGTGGGATCATTGAAATTTTCTTAAAGTAGTAAAAAATGCAAACCTGTGTTCTCTGCAAGGGAAAACTTTGCTCCCACAAGCAAGTGTTCTATTGCACAGAAGGTAAACTATGGCTACAAATTCCAAAAGCAAAAAATATTTCTTATAAAAAGAAAAAATAATGGGCTACCTTAGAGAAAACAGATAAGAGAAATCCAGCTAGGATAGGAAGAGGAAAAAGGTGTCTCCTAGTTTAAAAAATGAAATCCTACCCTTTTGCTCCTTCTCCCCAAAACAGGAAAACTTCTGGACAAAGGAACTCATGCCTTTCATGGTGGTGTCAGAGCTCAAAGATTAAATAAAGGTTTCTAAACCTAAAACAGTCACTGCATTTTTTAAAGTCCATTTGATCAAAAGCACACTGAAACAATATCCAATGTCCACTACAGTTAACAATGCAGACAAAAGAAACTGCAGCTTCTGGGTTATCTCCAGAGTCAAGAAGAGCAATGTTAGCACTGCAATGCCAGTACAGGAAAGGTGTAGGTTATAAATAGTGGGATGTTATCTAGACTAAGTAATTTCTCAGACAAAATTGCTAGTTTGCGCTGTTTTTAACAGCTTTGACAGTAGAATACTACTTTTTTCCCCTCCTTCATTCACCAGAAGGAAGAGGATCCAGTGGAAGAACTGTATTTCTCTGTACAGGGAAGCTTCTCTGTGTTGGGCAGCCTCCCAGTCTCAGAATCTTAGAATAGTTTGGGTTGGAATGGACCTTAAGATCATCCAGTTCTAACCTCCCTGCCACCTACCACTAGACCATGTTGCTCAAGGCCCTGTCCAACCTGGCTTTGAACAGAAGTTACCAGAATCTGGCCTACACAGCTATAGAAATATGCACATATACAGATATGCAAGTAAGGCTCATTTGAGTTTGTTTATAGCAAGAGACTTACTTGGATCCACCTGCATTTCTATGATCTTTTCATTTTTACAGTTGCACAGACAACAAAGATCCAACATGTCACCAGAATATGCAATCAGACTTTATTATTTTGATGAAACAATAGATTATATTCTGTAGAATTTAACTACATATAAAGATTAGATGTTTAAAAGAAAAAAAAAGAAAAAAAGGATTCCAGAATCCTGTCTGTCTACCTCACCAGTCTTTTGTTCCTACCTTTACTAGGTGCAGAGTTCTCTCATAGCCAGAGGCCTTTTCCTCTATCTTTCTATGCTGAAATAATTCTAACGTTTAAAGGCATCACAAATCTAAATCTCTTTTTATATAGCCTGCAAAAAGTTCTCCACATCTCTGCTTTTTATACTTTCTACTTATTATAGCTACTTAATCTATTCCCAAAGCCTTCTACTATGAATTCTGAAAAAGCAGTTCTTCCCAACTACGCTGTGATAGCCACATCCACATACTATGTGTTCCTCCTGCTTGGGCAGATACACTTCTCAAAAAGCTCGAAATGTTACCTCATTCCTTTTTTTATTCTCTCCCACAAACAGTGCTTCTCTGCCACTGGGTCTGTGAGGGTATTAGTCATGAAAGACAGTAGCTTTTTAAAGTGCTGTCTTATCTGTCAAATCTTAAATACAGGACATCTGTGCTCAGGCAGGATTTTCCAGCTCTATTTAACAAGGACTCAAATGCTCACTTTGAGGAGTTTAGTTTAGAATCAAAATCCTGGTCTAACAAAAAGAAAATTACTGAGACCTTTTTTAAAGCATACTACAAAACCAAAATGGAAACCAGGAACTCGTAAGTATAAGGAATTCAATTAACATTAAGAAAAATTCCTGAGGTAATTGTATTTGTGAAGCTCAGCTACTAAAGTTACAGAAAAGTTTGGGTTCATCTTCACCTGCCTGTGAATGTGTTGCATTATCAGTAAAGAAAAATCAAAGAATGTTGGGAAAAAAAAAGACAAATAATCAGCCTTTAAAACTATCTGAAACGTAATGAGTGTTATTGGAGATTTTAGCAAGTCATTATATTGCTTATGTAATGGCAACATGGTTTGAAATGATTGCCAGGAAATACACAACAGTTCTGCACAACAAGGCAAACTTTCCATCAAAGAACACCAAATTGTTTTTAACTTCTACATTCAATGAACTTGCTGACCTTGTGGAGTAAATGTAAAATGCAGCGATTATGAAGATTAATTTTTTAAAAGGAGAAGATTGTCGTTCCTTTTTCATTAATGCTCTCTATTAAAAACAAGAGCTTTCATATAAAAGCCAGAGGGAGAAGAAATAATAAAAATGAAGGTAGCTGGACATATTGTAATGCATATAATACCACAAGCCCCTCTTTGTTAAATCTATTGTGTTTCACTGCCATTCAGAAGTCAAGGATTAAAGGATTAATGCTATAGAGAGAATAGGATTAAAAATCATGTACTCTGATTTCTACTTTTGATTAAATACTATTTCAGAAGGAATTTCAACCTTTTATTCTCTATTGGCATCAAGGCCTTGAGTATGAGCTTTGCAAAAATATGGTGTTGTGAATTCTTTTCTGTGTGAAAAGATTTCCTTTCAGAAATTCCCACATTGGAACATTTCTTCAGTGGTCATTGTAGGAATGTTTCAGGCCACCTCTATTCTCATACCACACAATGCTTGCATCTTAGTGGCAAAAATCAACCTTGAGCAGTCAGTGAGAATTTTGCTACTCGCTTCAGTGGTGAGTGGAATCCAATTTATAGCTCGTTAAGGATGTGAACTGTTAAACCTCTGGCCCTGTTTTTCCCAGTGAGTTTAAAAGATCTCTCTCCCTCCCTTTCTAAATTTCATTGCACATTCCAGCAGAAAACTACTTAAGCTTAGCCAGTTAACTTGGCAGCAAAATGAAAAAGGGATACTATTAGAAACTGGATGTGAAGAGCTCCAGCAGTACCAGCAGAAACTTGTGGGGTCCATCACTGGTGAATGTGTCTAATTTATTGTGAAGTTAGATTACAATTTGAAAGAGTTTTACAAAATAACAGTCAACATTCACTGCTATTTTAAAATGCGTTATTCATTATATATTACATCACTGATAAACATGCTGCATTCTGTACAGTGGGCACCTATTATGCATGTTACAATAAAGACTTGAACTGTAAAGGAACACATATCAAAAATAATATTCATATCTCTGCAAACTTTTTTAGCTGAAAATCACAGAGCATTTTACAAGGAAATAAGTTTCACAGCCACATAAAACACTGAAACCTGAAATGACTTGTTTTTGTATAATCACGAACTAATTAGAATGAAAGCCTGATATTTTCCTCATGAAGGACCATGAGAAAAGTTAGCAGCTTTCTCAACCTCCTTTTAGCAACCTTTAAAATCCTCAGGTCACTGGAAGAATTACTATTAGGCTGACAATTGCTGTACAGACAGGGACCTTTGCAGGCTGTGTGCCTCTGGGCCCTGGACATCTCCTCATTTAAACACACAGTCTGGGTGAACAGTGAGACCAGAATGCAAGACAGTAAAGTACTAGTTGAATAATCAAGGAAAACAGACACGTTTTCCTATACTTTTATTCATTCTTTTATTCATTCTCGCCCTTGTAGTTACCAATTCTATTTAAGATTAAGGTTTTGTACATCCAAAACTGAGAAACTAATGGTTCTGAAAACAAAGTAATACTTCATAGTCCAGCACAGCTTAAAAAACTTCTCTGTCACACTGATAAGTGTACTCTAAGGAAGCAGTCTCAGGACTCAAGAGTTCAGCGGGGATGCATAGACAGGCTGCCCAGGGCTGGTCCCAAGGTGCAGGCAATCAACGTATGTCCATGTGGACATATAGTTTGTCCTAAATCTTATCCAAGGATGAAGAAGCATCACTTTTATAAAGCTGTAAGACGACTAGGTCAGCCAGAGTAGTGTCTTCTGAGTGCCCAGAAGAAACACCAACGAGTTTCCCCCTTTCTTATTTTTATTATCACTACTGAGGCATTGATTTTTTTTTTTTTGGTCAATTACTGCACAGGTGATGCTGCCAACACAGAATGCCCTTCCAAAGGTCAAAACAATTCAAGAGATTTTGTTATTGTTTAATTAAACCAAAATTGAACCTACAAGCTGAAAAAAACATGTTCAATATGTACTTAAATGACAGAAAACATTAATTCTGATCAATATTATTACAAGTAATGCCAGCTCCATTACAAAACTGATGGCATTAAATGCTACTTAAAAATGGGGTTAATAATCTGTAAAAGAGAGTTCTCAGAACTCTGTGGTTTAAAGGTACAGTATTCTTATCATCTGGAAACACCTGGATTTAAGGCAAAACTGGAAATGAGTTTGGTAACCTGTCAATCCATTTCCCAATTCCTAGTCATTTGTTCGTATCACAAAGCCAGCAGGCAGGAGTGTGTGATGGGCAGTCCCTACTCAGAAGTGACTCAGGCCTGGAACAGGAAGGGTTTTGATGTCTGAATTGAAAAGCTTTTGCAGAGCAGTATCAAAAGTTTGCAGTAAAATTACTCATGTGTGCCTGGCACTCTCAGCTGAACTCTGTAAGCATTTCATACTTGCCCTTGGGAAGAAAAAAAAACAACAGTCCTTGGCACAGCAACTCAAACCATCCCGGAGGGGATGGTTTAAAATGTCTAGGGACAATGTCATGCTCTATGCTGCTCTCGTATTTTCTCTATGGATTGATTCATCTGACATTATATTCTGTTCACCACCTGGCAGAGGAGCTTACTCAACTTGTTTTTCTCACTTGCAGGGCAGTATCTTTTCAAGGCTGTAATAGAGAAAGTGCTGTTTTAAAATAAAAGAATAGGTCCCCTTATATATTTTTTAGAGAAACATGTATAAGCTACATCTTCAAGCGAGAATGCAAGAGGAGGCAAAACTCTTGCTTTTAGCTGCATCTGATACTTCAGAGCCTTGCATATTTTGTTAAACTCAAGAGGATCAAGATTTGAGATCCAAGCTTGTGATTAACCTGTCCTCTGTCTTCAGCTCCCTCACTCCTCACTGTCAAGACTTTCTGGCTTGTCATTTTGTATTCAATTCTCTATCTTCAAATAAATTCCCATCACAGGGACCTGGATCCTGTTTCAGACACTGGGTCACCAGATATCAGGCATTGCAGCAAGTACCCAGCAAGTGCCCACATCAGCTGTGATGCGGAATGCTTCATTCTTCCCTTCACAGAGAGAGCACCTCATCAATTATTTCCTACTCATTATGATTGTGAATGACGTTTCCTCTCCCATTTGAAATGTCCATTCTGAGTTTTTCATGAAAAATATTAACTGCCATTTAGACTCCAACCTCCAAAGGGCTTAAGTGAAGGAGAATTAAACCCACATTAAGTATTTCTGAAATTTCACATGAGATGGATAGGAGGATAGACAGAATGTTTTTTCAATGTGGTTGGCAGCTGTTTTTTTTTGTTATCTGAGACCAAAAGGAATAAAGTAACATAGACTAACTAAAGTTTTATGCACTGCAGGGCTGCCATGGACCATGGATGGAAAACTGCACTGAAGACAGACACTTCTGTGTCCTTCATTTACCTGTGGCTTAGTTACATGTTATAAATTAACATTAAACTAAAATTCTCCAAGACAGCCTTTCTGAAAAAAATGCACATATGAACTGTTAACAAAATAAGCAAAAGTTTCTTTGTCATAGCTCAGTCTACATAAAACCAGGATTTTATAGTGACCTATTTGACATCCAACAACATTCCAGAATTTGAGAAAAAGAATTAATTAAGCTATGCTGGTACAAGATCTAATAAAGAGACTAACCCCTACTTTTCTGAAGATGATATCCCATTCTACTTTGGTTTCCTGGGGAAACAAACCTTATGGATTCATACTGTCTGTCTGTTCACCATTTCCTTTTGTTGAGGTCTGAATCTATTGCAGTTTTCAACTAAATTTGGCTAACACAGAGATACCTTAAATACATTACCCCTGCATCAGATAATGTTATACCCTGTGCTCAGCAGGTACCTGTCTGGCCTGCACAAGCCAATCTGGTTTGCAGAGACAACTTGGCAAAAAAATAAAATAAAATAAGCTTTTTACAAGCCATTGAGATGAAAGTTTTAGAAAGCAATGAGAGTGAATACCATGTTGAGACACAAACACAGGGCTCAGGGTCACACAGCACTAGACAAAACCCCAAAGCTCGCCTTCTCTCCCTGTTCATATTGGGATCCAGCAGAAACAGGGGTTTGATCTGGAGTTCCAAGATGTCCTGCTAATACGTTGTCCACTCAACAGTGTAGGGCACTTCCTCCTCATTCCATGTCCTCCTCTATCCATGTACAGCACCTCTCTGTCCAAGTTTCCTATGTAACTCTGATAGAGATTCATCCCAATCAGCCAAAAAGTCCCACACCCTTTTGTGCCCCAGATTGCTCAAAGATACGGTTTCAAGCTCCAGGCTACTGCTAACTCAGTCAAATGAAAACCTAGCTGTATATACGCATTTACCTGCTATAGACTGCCAGTAGTGGGAATTGCCAGACATAAATGGTATCTACGTAAGATGAAAGTTCACTATGTGGTTTCCAGTAAAAATACATGTAAGGGAATCAAGAAGCAATGCTTTACCCATAACACCAGTATGCCTATGCCCAAATGCATGCACAAACAAAAATATGAAGGGTTGATACGTTTCACTACAACATCCAGTACAGAATCCAGTAAACAATGCCAAGTTATTTGTTATGTTTGTGATTTACTTTAAATTAACTTGCGATGTTGGATAGGTTTATTCATTTGGTTAACTATAGAGAAACCTGCACTTACTAAAAGGAAAGAGGTGTACACAGACAGACATTCTACAGTTTGATCGTGACAGAAATGCTCACAAAAAAAGTGTGCCTAAAAGTACTGAAGAAACTGCTCGTGGCACAAAGCACTCTGAGTCACATCTGTTTATTTATGAAAAAAATATTGATAGGTCTGCAGTATGAATTAAAACAAGAAACCAAGTTCTCCAGTTTTGAGACCATTTTTTACTCATTTATCTATGCTCAGCTGCAAAATCTTTACAACTGAAAAGAAAAATTGCTTATAAATAAAACAAAACAGTTTCAAACACAAACTGATTTTTAAGACCCTTATCATGAAACAGAAATGATGGAAATCAATGATAATGCCAATTGCTTATTTTTTCTTTTCATTATTTATTTTAATTCCATATAAATAAATCTTCCAAAGGAAGAAAAGTATCAGACAGCAAACACAAAAAATCCCTAATGAATTTAAACTCTTGGATTTTTTACAGCAGTAGAGTAGGTTGAATTTTATGCATGACGATGATGATGATGATGATATTCCCTCATAAATTTAACAGATTTGTTCATATAGGATTTACTTGCTGGTAGTTGAAGTTAAAATGGATATATGCAATGATTAATTATGTGGTTTGAACTCTTCACAAGAAATACAAGATGTATTAAATGTAAGCAAGATGACAAAGACAGTCCTAGATTTTATTTCTTTCATGCTGTCAATTTTAACAAGGTCTGGTGAAATTTGAGAAAAACAGTTTCAGATTCCTGTTTACATTTGTGGAGTTATAACAATAGAGGTGCCCTTTTTTGTCACTGGAAGTTTGAGTCTAGTTTCTGTCAGTTAGATGGTTTACAAAGGAAAATATCTGCTGGAAACGAAATACAACTGTAGACTAATTGCTGGGCTTCAGTCATTTCTAGGGTTAGATAGGGGCATGAAGAGGGACTGTATGTTAAATGGTGAGGCACTGCGAAAGTACTTTCCAGTATTAAAACACTCATGAAATGTAACACAAATTTTTTACTCATGTGAAAAATTATTGGTTTCCTGGGATAGTTATACCCTTGAGATTGCAGAAAGCACAATCAGTGATTGCCCTTATGATTCTAAATGTAACGCTTGTCTTCTGGATTTATTTATTTATTTATTTTAATGGAAGAATCATATTAAATATATAATTACATATGTTTTAAAAGTCAGTTCAAGCAATGAATTTACAGCTTTGCTTTTTTTTAAGAAATTCTGAAACGTTTAGAGATGATTGATCGAGATGATGACAGTGTTCTCAAAGGAGGAAAGGGAGCTGAATTCCTGAATTTGTGACGGCATGTGCTATGACACACTGCATGTGCCACACAAAGCCTTGAATAAGAACTCTGCTGTCTGGATGAAAAGTAAAAGAGAGAAGTCCTATATGCCATGAAGTGGCAAGGCAAGGATGTATGGAGGTTGTAAGCATTGCTATTAGCAAAAGGGAATTTGCTTGGAGGGTTTGCTAAAGATGGGAGATTTCCAATATGAGACATTATACTTAGCATGAAACAAAGGGCTCAACTAGGAAAGAAAGATGAAGAGGACAAGAAAAGATGTGTTTGTCTTTGGCGTGAAGAATGCTGAAGCTGTGTGTGGCAGTGAGCTCACCAAAAGGTATTGCCTGTGACTACAGGAATGGGGAAAAGGATAATCTGACAAAATGTGAAAGGAGAGTGGGGTTCAGTTTAAGGTGAAGATACCTAAATGTCTGTCTACATACAGGTGTAAATAAGGTATCTGTGTCCTGTAATTGTCAAAACAGAACTGACGTTCACAGTCAGTGAAGTTTAAAAGCAACTCAGCTCACCCTCAATAAACATCCATACTTTGCAGTCAAGTTGGTGGGTGTAGAGGAGATAAAAAGACAGATGACAGATGAATGCTAGGTGAAATCAAAGCTTTATTTATAGTCTTAAGCCTACTTGGATTTAAAAACTAAGGAGAAAGGAGGTTGACATAAAAAGGAAGGGATGGATTAAGAGTGATGGAGACTCCTGGTTGGGATGGATTGCTAATGAAATATGTGAAATTTGTAGTAATGAAATAAGTGAAATTTAACATATCTGATCCCAGGAAATTTCAACAACTCTTCAATCCCCAAATCGGATAAAGAAGTAAATGTTCACTTTTCTCCAGAATGGAAATTTCCATAAAATTAATTAAAGAATTTGAAAAATTTAATTACTACATTTCTTAACCAAAAATGAACTTTCTAAAACCTCATATATTTCATGTCATTAAGGCTGAACTGTCTTTCAATATTAAACTAAAATCCTTACTGCCTTATGGGACTTGTCATTCCTTTCCATATTCTCTCCTAAAGAACAGACTCTGTTAGTAGACCACTCACATAATATACCTGTAATCATGCAAATCCTGTGAGTCTGCTATGTAATTATCACTTTACAGAAAATGTAGCAACCAATGAATCTAGCTCAGAAACAAAGGGGGCAGAACTGCAACTTCTGTAGAACTCTACAGATAGAAATGGGTTAACCAATTCTGATGGGGAAAAGGAGAAAAAGAATAATTTCAAAGAAGCATTCCACTTCAGAAACCCCAAATAGTTAATATTTCCATGAGAAAAAACACAATTATTTTTAATAAATTTAAGATATTCTAGAGGAAGTCAGGAATGTATAAAAAATTCTATATCTTAGTGAAGAATTGACAGCTATTTCTGCTTAATGCTATTATGAAACTCAGGTAGGCACCATACAAACAGAGAGTAAAAGGCAATTCTTGCTTCAAAGACCTGAAATCTAAGTAGGTCTGACAGAGCAAAAGTCAAAGCAGTTTGCTGAAATTTACACAGAAGTTCCATGACAGAGAAAGAAATAAATATCAGCCCTTAAAACCTCCTGACCTACATAGGGGTTTAGAGCAGTGGGCATCATTCAAGGTAAACAGAGATTGTCCCCAGCACAGATGCAAAGAAAGCTTGACTTGGTAGAGCTTGTCAGTCTCTTGGCAAAGGCATGTGAAAATTTTTCAAGAGGAGGGATGTGCTGGAAGGTTGGTTCAGATTTTGCAAAGAGAAATGAGCAAGAACTGGGGTTTGCAGATAGAATCCAGACAAAACGAAGAAATTGATTTTGGCAAAGGAGTATTAAAGAGCTGAAAATGGAAGAAAGGAAATGCCTGGAGTGGAGGGGCCACTCACTATCACTAGCCCAGAACATCAGGACTTAAATACTGTACACTGCAAGAACGTCTGGTATGGAAACTTCATGCTGGTGTCAGAATGAAGAAGGAACGCTAACCATTCCATGATTCTATGATTTGGCAGGATTTGCACTGAAAGGAGAACAATAGAAGTTGGGTTCTTCAGAGTGAAAGCCCGATAGCAGAGTCTGATAGGTGATAAGGACATCATTATGTATCTCAGAGAATCAATGCAAGTTTCAGATGTGACAAAATGAATGTCAATGAAAACAAGTTATACAGATAGCGATAAAGCAGCAAGGTAAGTATCATTTCTTATCTAAACACTGATGCCTTTCTAAAACTGTTTCTCTGAGCAGAATGTGACAGAATAAATCATAAAGTGCAACAGTAAAGATGTTTGACATGAAAAATATCTACCAAGCCATAGCTGAAGCATGTGTGAAATCATTCCTTGATCTGGCATTAAATCTAAACAAGAATTCCAAATCCCCATGTGTTATAATGAAGTTCCTGGGTTTGGACCTCAGTGGCAAGGTACAGTTATTTTATGGAATATTAGAGATTTTTAAGAACCTTTTCTTCTACAGGTATTGGATAAAGAACAAACAAACAAGCCCACATTCTTGAACAACCAAAGAATCTTACAAAAAGAGAGGATGTTTCAGGAAGAATCTCTAAGAACAGAAAATCTGACTCCAAAGTCTTTTATGCTTCAAGTACTTTGCATTAATGAGCTGAGCAACCCTTACAAGAACAACATGACCCAGCATACTATAGTAATTTGATAATCCAGTAGGCAAATAACTACAAAATAATGCTGTTTCTTTAAAAGCAATTTAATTTTAAATTGTTTAAGATACTTTGTTGTTGGCTGGGTTTTTTTAATATTTCAGTGCTTGTGGTGATCTCAGTATATACAACAGCTACCAGGAAAAAAACTCAGCTCATTTACTCCAAGTACGTCTGCAATATGTTACTTCATAGATACTGGTGGATTTTTATTCTTCCTTTCCCACTAGTATTCCTCAAGGAGCAGGCAAAGACATAAATTCATGTAAGTAATGTGAAAGATTTAGAATGCAAAACTCCTGTGCCCTTGTTTTGTTTCAGTAACACACTTCTGTTGCATTCACTGTAGAATTTACTCTGGGAGCCTGTGTTGTCAGTGCTAGAATAAGCATCACAAAATCATTCAGACATGAAATTTTTGATGTCAGAATAGAACGTCAGAATTACTGCTGAAATAAGGAAGGGATTTTTGGAATATAGCAATCTTTCAAAATAAAGCCATTTACAAAAAAAAAACAGGAACATTCTTTACCAAAACACTGACCCTGCGTTTCATACAGCCAGCAGTTCCTCAGTGACCTCTTTATCAACCCAAACCGGCACTGAGTTTTCTTTCTGCTAATGGTATTTACATTAAGCAAATGAATGCATCTCGGAAAATTTAAAATAGATCAGATGCAGTACATGAAAAGCTATTAACATGTTTAAAATAATTTAAAATTATTTGCATTAATGCACATAGCATGCCTGCATTTAATCCTCTGTATCTCACAACAATAAAATAAGTAGCAGTCTTTAGAAATCATCACTTTTTAACTGGCTAACTGAACTGACACTGCACTATAAAATAATGGAAAAAGCCTCCTCAGAAAACGATCTATTACATTTTTACTTTGCCTTTATTACAGGATTTTAATTACTGAAACTTTACCAGAGGAAAAACAGAAATTATACTGAATGCATATAAGATAGTTTGATATGATCTGTATTAGCTCATATCTCTGAATCTGTCAATATAGTCATCTCTCCTGCACAACAGCTACAGCTCCTTTAAGCATCCTCAACAGTATTCACGCTGTTAAATTTTAAACCATTAACAATGCAGTACCCCCCAAATCCAGCCTTGAACTCTGACAGACACTGATCTCTTTTCTCCCTCCCACACCCTGTTTTATCAGACACTATTTTGTTTAAATTGGCTACTAAATAGCATCGCACTGTACCTTTAAATACAAATCAAACAATATTCATATTCCCACGGTGCTGCTAGTTTCCCTTATGCATTGAATCGCCTGTAGATTAAAAGCTCAGAATCTGAAAAGGGATTCTGTTCTGCAGACCAAAGTTCTCTGTAGGAGATGAGGGAGAGGGTCAGTCCCGGAGTCACACACACAACAGGCAGAAAACACACTTGTGATCCTCAGCTTTGGATAGCATCAGAAAGGGGAATAAAAAGCAGAAACACATGGCACACTGAGAACTGGTATCACTTATGGCTTCTAACCAAAGCAGCAATTAAACACCTTTCATCATTCCCCTAAATGCCTGATTTTCGTAAGAACTGAGAGAGACACACACACACAAAGGCAAATCCCCTCTGAACAGCAACAAAAACTTAATAACCTACCATTTTCTTTGCACTCTTCTGGAGGTTTAGCCTTTTTCGCAAGTCGTGGATCCAGCCATGATGTTGTCTTTGTGTTATGGCTGAAAAGAAAAGAGATCACTCTGAGCAGACACATACTGAAAGGAATCAAGTTTATTCCTTAAGAAAAAAGGGTTAGTCCAACAAAATTGCAATCGATACACTTAATTTGCTTACTGGTTCTAAGTAGCCCTGAAGGAGGTGTAAGAGTAATTGTGCAAGGCAGCTGTAAATTTGGCAACCTCAGCTCCCTGTCCTCAAAGAAGCTATTTTTATTAAAATCAACTAGAATGTTGCCAAGTTAACCTCATTGAAAATGCAGAACTCATCCAGAGCAAAAGGAATTTATTACAAATACAGTGTTCTCCCGTTGAACGAGTGCAGGCGACAGGATTCTGTACCATTCTCACAGTTTTCAAATAGACTTATTTTCATCTTAAACCTGTCCTTTTCATAAATACAGGTTTGTTATTTCTCACCAGCAGCACTGGCAAAGCACAGCAAAAGCGATGGAATTACAGCATGCTACTGCAAAGTCTACATTTCCAGGCAGAGTGATTAATGATACTTTGTTTAACAAACCTTTATCTCCCCATATATAATCCTTCTATCGAGGTAAAATAGATATGCACAAGCTGAATGAATCATGTGGCTCCTTTCTATACTCAGAATAGATCTTTGAGGAATCAGCCATCAAATAGCGTTGAACTGGCACAAACTGTTTTCTAGGAGACTATCTTGCCAATGAATTGATACTTTGCACAGCTAATGAGACTTAAACCCAGGTCTTTTCAATGTATACCTTTCCCATAAGCATTTGAATTTGGAGCCAATTATTTTAATGATATTAAGAAAGGAAGACTATAAACCAGAAAAGGATGTGATCATTACTCCTTTATTTTTTGAAATGCCTTTCCTACAATATCATCATTCAGAGACACTTCTAATCCATGTTTTATTTATCTGATACATCTAGGAGGATGCTTGTTTCATAAAATACTGAATTATTTATTCTATTATTAATTTGCTGTGTCATTTCAATGTGTATTTAAGACTTTTCTTACAAACTTTGATATAAGGTGTATAAAAAACCTGGCATAAAACTGATTACTATGCAATTGGTAGTTGATGAGTTACTGATTAACTGTGGTCCATGTGGTCCAAACACCACTGATTCCCCTAATGAAAAATAAATGCCTAAAGCCAGCTCTTCCTTCTACCTTGACACCCTGTTTAGTTCATGGCAGATAACTTTTTCTCTGCCTTGACTTCTCTCTTTCTCTAAAAACAGAGTGAAACTACCTACTTCTTGGCATTATTTTCACCATGTTAAAGCATCCTCCACCTTCATGGATGGGAAAAAAGGTAGATGAGAGTTATGTACAGATAAAGCAGCAACATGAAACTTAAGGCATTTAAAAACCTATTTTAAGCATCTTAGTTTGGAACACCATTCACAACAGGTAAAAAGGATGAAGAAAGGATGAAGAAAACCCTCCCTTCCTTTGAGACCAGAAATGTACTTGCAGAGTATGAGGATGATAAGTCAAAGGTAAGGTAATCTGAAATTATGCCAGAAGCCCATGCTTGATAACAAATGTAACTAAGACACTTTCTCTGAAGCCTGTGGTCTCCTGTAGGGTGTATTTTCATACCACACCTTTAAATTAACTAGGGAAGGCAGTGGCAGCAATGCCACTGCAGCAGTGTGGAGCTCAGCGTGGGCTCATCACCCTGGTATCTACCAAGCTACCTGGGTGCAGCCAGCAGCACACGCTGAGCTCCACACTACCACGGGTGCTCCATTAGCGGCACCAGAGCTCATAGTGAGCTTGCACATACCTGTTGGAGTTGCAGTCGCATCTCTGGAGCTTGGCCATGTCTGTACAATAGCGACTCTCTCACAGTTACTAATTCTGAATGGTTTTAGGGACCCCCACTGGTTGCAGGGACTAAGCCAGATTCACAGATAGCTTTCTACAGCTTTAAAACAGTATTTTATATATGAATACTATTAATAATGTTTACTGTGGTATAAAGCAGATCTCAAAACAGTTTACAAAGGAAATAAAAATCATCACTCCTGTTTTTAAGGTAGGAAAATGAAGTTATAGAGTCATCAAGTGACTGCCCATAGCCACCAAACAAGCCAGTGGCAGAGTCAGTCCTAGAAGCCAGCTCTGCTGCAAGTCAGCTGGCCAGTGTTTTCCTTGTAAGCCCACCATCAGAAACAGACCAATTTGCCAGCCCTGGAAACACCCCTATGATATTCTAGTATAGACCTGAGAAATGCGTTTTCAGGCATCTGCAAAGACAGATGCCAAGATGAAAACAAGACCAAGTCAGTATTATTGTTTACGAATGTGAATTACTTGAATTACAACCTCCATGGCTTCTGTTAAAACTGAGAAACAGAAACAAGCAAACAGTTATGCTTCCCTTCAGCATAAACTGGGTTCCATAAACCCAAGACTAACGTCTTCTAGTTTTGTGCATTGTGCCTATTCTAAACAAAAGCATAAGCAAATTAAAAAATCAACAGCTTTTCCAAAAGAAAAGTGATCCTTCAGTCTGCAGTAAAATTTCAGGGAATGAAGATGTTACATCATCTAGTTCAGCTCTTGCAGCACTCAATCTCCTAGTTCCTGTCTCTCAAACACATTCAGCTACTTAGTAGAAGCAAAACTCATCTGCAATAAATTTTATCTATAACAAATAACTGAAGGAAACCAGTATCTTTTGAAAATCACTCATGTGCTCCTTACCCATCTCCATGCTTGCTCCCTTGCCTTGCCTCTCCAGTTTAACACTTACACTAAACACACAATGCTACCTCTTGCAATGGGACTTTCAATGGTTCTAGAAAAGTGCTTCAGTGGGTAAAAACATCTTTTCTTGCTCTAAAGACAGACTCTACTTGAAAGAAGGCAGAATTGAACCCACCTGTCTTCTAACACTTATGCAGTGCCATCAATGTCCTATTTAGTGCTACGTCGTGCTGATTGCTTGGATCATCCTAGCAACGAGGTACAGAACACACAAACACTCCTACAGGCAGGCCAGACATTACTATTGTTGTGCTGCTCTCAGTATGACAGGGAAATAAGTAGCCCTGGATTACAGCATAGTGTTTATACGCATCTACTTCTGTCCCACACAGGAGGTTAGTTGGCAGGATACTCTTCCAGCCTCCCTTGTGCCAGCTTTCAAGTTGTGGATTTTGAAGTGCTGCTGCTTTTGCCACAGCAGGTGCCATGCTAGCACTACTCAGTGCTGTTCAGAGTAACCTCCTGCTACTTGTCTTCCAGCAAGGACTACTGCGGTTAGTCAACTGCAGAAACAAAAGGAGCTCAGATTCTTCTCCATACAGGTAAAACATGTTGGGAATGAGAGGAAGAACAAAAGCACAGTGGTGCTGGATTACTGAATGTCCCAGAACAGGCTGGAGAAACACCTCAGGAAAGACACCACCTCCACTGTGTCCCAGGGCTCTGCCTATTCCCTCCTCAGCTCTGCAATGTACTATAATCTATAAGGTAAAAGGAACCAGTATTTATTTTCTGAACAGTTCTTAATACCATTTAAAAGAAGCCTTGACAGGAAAGTTTATGGGAAAGAAGACAGACGAAGCTAAAACAGACAAATCAATACCAATGGCAAAAGTAATGTTAACACAGATCTGCTGCATGAGCTGTGCATGTTGATGCTTTCCAAGCACTAAAAACCTTACAAAAGTTGCAGTGTATAACCTGTCCCCCTTACCACTAGGTCTAATCATGAGTGTCCCTTTGGGAACTCTTATAGATAAACCATAAGGAAAAGGGGCTGGGGATTTATAGATTAGTTATGAATGAATTGCAGATAAATAGCAGCAGCAGTTGTGGAATAAATGCATAAACAGACAGTTGGAGCAGCTGTCACTGACTGAATGAGAGTGAGGTGATGCAACAAAATCATCCTGTGAGAAATATAGCTGTGGCTCCTCCAGCATTTTCTATTGGCCACTGCTTCATTACTCAGCAATAACTATATCGCTTCATTAAAGAGCAGGTTTAGGAAGTCTGCAAGTAATAGAGAAGCCGACAAAGAGAGGTGCCATTCTTGACCTTGTGCTTACCAACAGGGAAGGGCTTGTTGGGAATGTGACACTCCAGGGCAGCCTTGGATGCAATGATCATGAGATGGTAGAATTCGAGATCCTCAGGACT
>NDXB01005948.1:57399-70264 GCA_002631895.1 Agapornis roseicollis | reverse complement strand
GATGGAAAAAAAAAAAAAAAAAAAAGAAAGGCCTTGCAAATGCCAAAAAGACCTTATGGGGGCAACTAGTATATGCCTTGCTGTTTAACCCACATTAAACATTTTAACCCACATTTAACCCACATTAACTATAGTGAGACACGTCATCTGCCTGAAACACCAGAAGCACATGTTTGAAAACTCTGATGCACCATGTAGCAAAGTAAGAATCCAGGCAAGGAGGCCAGCTTGGGACTGTGAGGAGCACAGAAGGGCTGTGTGAGTAGATAAAGAGGAGGAACACCCACGGTGCTTAGACTACACTCCATTTGCCTTCAAGGCAGAGTGTTACATTGGAGGATAAGACCTGTGCAAGCAGCATTAGCACTTCAATTCCATCAAAGCTGTTTACATTTTCATGACCCAGTCTGATCCTGTCTCTCTGTCCCTCTTTGACAGGCCCAGCTCCTACAGAAACGTCTCCTGATTAGAGCATTTTTACTATATTTTCTTTCTGTTTTTCAGTTTATACGCTTTTCCCCTCCACTTTTCTTCAATTTGTTTCTCTTCTCTGATGTACCTTCTACAGTTTCTTCTGTTTTTCTACCTTTCACCTCTGTATTATATACTTACTTTGGAGTTCTTACCATCCCAACAACAAGCAGATCAGTTTGTTTCTCCTCCCCTTCCCCCTTCCTTTTGCCTTGCTTTGTATTTTCTTCTCTCCTCCCCTATACTTGAAATTGAACTTTTTTTCAGCCAGCTGAGTGTTAGCATGAACAAGAAACATGAACTCAAAAGTGGGGTAGCCAGAAGTTGCTGTTAGCTAAACAGAATGATGAAGAACAGGAAGTATTGTTATATTCTTCAAGGCCATACCAGGCTTATGTTGTAACAATATGAAATGCAGTAGTACCAGGACTTCAAAAATGCTGTGAATCTCTTATTTACCTCATCCAGTTTCTCAAATTACTTAGGGGCTGAGGAATTCTTTTTTGAAGGCAAGCTAAGTTCTTTAATTTCTTTGGTTTATTAAGGGACTTAACTGTCCCATGCAGTTCTCATTTACGTTTTTTCAGGAAAGAATAAAAGGCTATCAAATGACGCACACAAAATCATGTGAGTCAGGTGTAACTACACTTACAAGCAATCTCCCAGAAAAGGGGCAAACTTATCAGATATTCCTGTTGCTCATCCTAACTTTCTGAAAAATTGCAGAAAATAATGCTTTATTGGAGTGAATTCATCATCTCTGCAGCAAGAAATGTTCACTATGTTCAAGGGGATGTGATAAGCATGAAATCAATTAGGTGATTTAGCATTCCAGTCTTACTCTGAACTGGAACAAATCCTTCTGCAGGCTCAGCATTGCTCTGATTGGTGTAAAAGCTTGGGGGAATCATTCCCAGCTTCTGAGTACAGAAAAAAACTTGAAAGGAAGTCACATCAGGCTACATGTGACATGCTTCAGTCTGTGTTTTCACTTAGTGAGAATTTGAATCTACAAGATACATGATGAGCTGGTTATTCCCTTGATCAGTTGCAGAGAGCTGCTGAAATCCTTTTGCTTTTGGTATCTTCAGTGTAGGTACTGAAAACTTATTTCTTCTGATCACCTACTGCACCCCATCACCATCCCATCTCTTCATTGCTGATGACAGGTGATGTTCTCCAGATGACTTTATTATCTTATTTATTATTTTATGAGAAAACAAACATGAGCCGACTGCAGTGTGCACTTGCAGCCCAGAAAGCCAACCGTATCCTGGGCTGCATCAAAAGGAGCGTGACCAGCAGGTCGAAGGAGGTGATCCTGCCCCTCTACTCTGCTCTTGTGAGACCTCACCTGGAGTATTGTGTGCAGTTCTGGTGTCCTCAACATAAACAGGGCATGGAACTGTTGGAACAAGTCCAGAGGAAGGCCGTGAGGAGGATCAGGGGGCTGGAGCATCTCCTGTATGAAAACAGGCTGAGAGAGTTGGGGCTGTTCAGCTTGGAGAAGAGAGGGCTGCGTGGAGACCTCATAGCAGCCTTCCAGTATCTGAAGGGGGCCTCTAGGGATGCTGGGGAGGGACTGTTCATTAGGGACTGTAGTGACAAGACAAGGGGTAACGGGTTCAAACTTAAACAGAGGAAGTTTAGATAGGATATAAGGAAGAAGTTCTTTACCATAAGGGTGGTGAGGCACTGGAATGAGTTGCTCAAGGAAGTTGTGAATGCTCCATCTCTGGCAGTGTTCAAGGCCAGACTGGATGAAGCCTTGGGTGAGATTATTAGTGTGAGGTGTCCCTGCTTCTGGCAGGGGGGTTGGAACTAGATGATTTTAAGGTCCTTTCCAACCCTAACTATTCTATGATCTGCATTCAAGCTAAAGCTTTTCCAGGAAGAGCAATCCTTTGTACAAGCTGTATTAGAAAATCTCTAGATGCTCAGATTATTCAAAACTTGAAATCTTGCTGCATACTACAGATGTTTTTACTTCAGTATTACACAATATTAGAAATTGAGTTTGTTATACAAGAATGATGGCCTTAAAGTAGAAACAGAATTAATGGTTAGCATTGGCGATCTCAGTCATGAATGTGGCTGTAATATCCAGACATCAGAAGTCAAACCCGAATACCTGTAAAAAAAATTTGACCTCAGGTTTTTAATATGAAGGTACACAATGATGAGTTTAATAAGCTTTGTAAGAGTAGTCAGTAGTTTTCTCTCTCAGAGCTTCCAGTTGAGTTTGTCTACATAAACTCTTCTTTCCCTGTGTGGAAGACACTCCTGTTAAAATGTTTATCTTAATTTGGATCTGTGTCACTTTAATGAGGTTGTGACTGATCATCTCCCTGAAATCATCTGGAGTTTTGGCTGGGACAATCTTCTCAGCATGTGTTTGGCTTGCCTAAGTCAGTGCTTAGGTTTAGTATGTCCCTGGATATACTTCCATGATGTGTAGAGGTCTAAAAACCCTCTGGGCAACAGAACTAAGAATCTCTTGGCAATGATTCCCCCAGAAACTTGCATTCAGAAAGTGCAGGAGAGGAAAAGAAGAGATGACAGTTACAGACAAACATGGCTTCTGTTGTGTTTGAACAGCATAGGGCTGTTGTTTACAACAGCAACACACTGACTGATACCTGAGTTCCTTGTAATTTTCCAGTCAGCATGGCCAGCCTACCCTTAGGATAAAAGATACTTCACTAAGTGTATTCAGAACAACTGCCTTTTGCAAGACTGTCACAGTGTATGTAGCGCCTTGAAATGAGCATAGCACGAGCTCCCTGGCCATGAAGGTTTTGGCACATCATTAGGATCTTACCACAAAGTTTCTCTAATGTGGTAGGAAAGAGTGCAGTAGTTTGGCGACATTAGTCTCTTCTGTGCTTAAGTATGGGTCTCTTCAATCCTGTTTTACTATGGAAGGTGCCAGTTCATCCATTAGGTAGTGTTCTTTGAAAAGGATATGCTTTTCTTCACACGAAGCTCACCTTCTACATGTCCATGGATCTTCATTGCCTCTATTTTTCTGCTGATTGGTTGCACAAGGTACAAATCCAAATTGTCACAGCATGACTTAAAGTCCTGGAGTTAGATTGTTACATCTTGCCATTCAATTATCTTTAGTATTAAAATATATTTAAGTTCTGCTGAGGAAGCTGAGCATAAGCAAAATAAAACAGGATCATCTGGTTCTTCTTTGTGTAAGGGTAGCTTGTCAAAATCTTGAGAGAGACTTTGTAAAACCACATCACACAAAATTAGGTTCAATAAACAGTAGCTTCTTTCTTGCTTTGACAGAAGTATGCAGACTTTGCAGTTTCTGATTTTAGCTCTACAGTTTACAAAAAGCATCCCAAAGGCTTTGTTTTATATACTGGATAGAGAAAGTGCACTTAATAGCATGTTTTCCTTATTAAAAAATCATAAAGTGAAAGATCCTTATGATTTCCTTAATTATTGGGTGTTTGCAGTGCTGCAATCTTCTAGGGTCTTGTTAAATGAGCAAACAAATATTAAAATGGATCTTCACTCCATGCCATGTCAATTCAGAGGTCCTCAAGGCATTTATTGCTATATACTAATACCAATAAATTAAATCAGCTGTTCAAATGTAGTTTGGGGTCTTTTAAGTTTGGGTGGCAGCTTTTTTGTTGTTGTTGTTGTTTTGTTTTGTTTTGTTTTTCTGGTTGTTTTGTTTTGTTTTCCTGTCATCACTGTGTTACAGAGGTCTCATTTAAATGGTCTTGACTGGCATGTCTTACTTTAAGGGCTCTCTAAGTGTATGGCATACAGTATAATGTCAAGTCATTACAGTTTTGAAAGAAATACAAAACTGATCAATATATGGATAAATTCATGTTTACAATGATTGTTGTTGTGCAGTTACTTGGATTGTTACTGTGCGGTGGATGCACATACATCTTATGTGTGTAATGTGTTAGTAGTAACATGGAGTCCAGAGTAATTTTTAGGATAGCATCCACCTGTGTGTTTTAAGCAAAACCTTCATTAGTGAAGTAAGGAATGTGATTTCATGTACATTTGTAACACACAAACTTCAGCCTCTGAATGCTGTAAAATGCTGTGTAGAAATGCCTTGTTCCATTGCTTTCTTTGGTCCTCTTTTTGGGTGGAGGAGACACAGGTAAGTATAGTTCTTGGTAGCATGTTGAACATCTGGAGAACTTCTCTGGAAGGACTACAGGCAGCTGGGGTCAATGATAAATGGACAAGTGAGCAGGTGTCAAACCAGAGCAATGCCGTGCTGCTGCAGAAGTTGTACCTTATTTTTCCTGCAAACATGCTGGACAGTACTCTTTGGTAAGAATTTTTTGTTTAATGGAAGATGCATTCAGGGTTGTACATTCAGCCCAGAGAGTATGTGCTGTCGCTTTCTGTTTTCATTTCAAACTTCTTTCATTAGACTTCACTGCTTTTCTCTGCTCACCAGGAAGTTTGCCTTCACATGAGGAGGATGATGAAGAGGTTGCTCTGTAGCTTTAACTTCTCACTTATCCCCTGGAAGCCCACATGGATAAGATACAGGAATTGCATCTCTACACGTTGGTAAGTAAGAGTGATAATGGCTAAAATAGGTTATCATGCGTCTTATTACATATTCAGCTACTGTCAGCAAACATGAGCAAAACTGTATAAAAATTAGTGAGAAACCGGATATGCTAACCCAACTATCATTGCCAATGTGTCAGAATACGGATGCAGGTCACTTCATATACAAAATCCTTGCAGTGCTCAGTGTGTTGTTTGTATGACCTCAGTGAAGAGGTTTGATTTCAGCTAAAACTGACCGTTTTAATGGAAGTGTACTGAATCATAATGGCTGCAGTGAATTGTGCTGGATACCTCATCAAACAGGCAATGGACAAAAATGCCTTTATGCCCTGGTCCTGTACTTACATGCCTGAATTAAACATGCCCATAAATGTTTGTGTGATGAGAGCTTATGTCAGCAAAGTTTCCTTGCAGTGCTTGACCTGTGTTTTAGCTTGTAAAGAGAAGTAAAAAAGAGTTCAGTTTCCTGTTAGATCTGGAAAAAAAAAAAAATTATAGTATCTTATGTTTCTCACAAGTTGTGAGCTGGCCTGATACACAAAACACTGAGGCAGGGCTGCTGTTATACAGCATGGAGCTCAAATGTTGTTTTGCTTTCCTGAGCTCCTCAGGGCTCATATTATTTCCTGGTATAGATCCTATCCCTTCTTCCCCTACTCCCTTGGCTAATTTTCTCACTTCTTCAGTCCAGAACCACCTCCTAGATTTTTACCTCAAATAGTACATTCTGGTACTGCTGCTGAATCTAACAGCTAGCTGTTTGTTGTCTCCTAATCAGGCAGCAGCTGATTAGGAGACAGTTTCCTATGTTAATGGCTCTGTGCTCCAAACATTGGCTTCAGCTGAACATGACTGCATATTTTCTGTATGCCCCTTGGACCAATCAGCTATGTGCAGTAGCATGAAATGGATCTTTAAGATCTTCAGAAATAGAATACATGAAAGAGTTCACTCAGGCTGCTTACGACCAAGACCAGTCTTGATTTAAACTGCTCAGGTGTGGGACTGTAATGTAGCTCTGTGAGCCATTTTAAAATTATAATTGAAGGTTTTAAGTTCACTGAGTCCTCCCTCTCCCGTGATTAATAAGTGATTTATACGTATATAATGACTTTAACTGACTGAGGGGGTAATTTATGTCATGATGTGCATGATATATGGATCTAATGAGAGGGAAAGGGGAACCATCTGTTCTCTAGAAAACTGTCCACTGTCAGAAGAATTCAAGAACTGTATTTGAAAAATGTGTTCAGAAAACCAAAAATAAATTTATCTGAATTTCTTGCGCTGTCTGGATGACATTCTCCATGGGTATGTATTAACAAACAAACAAGGGTAAGAACTTGAATTTATAAGATTTTGCAATGCTTCATATTCTCTAAGTTGTTCAGAAGGCTGTATTTAGGAATATATATTAAAATGCTTTTTGTTCTGATCTTCACAGTGCTCATGCAACACTGGTTTTGCAGCTTACAGGATGGATACAGAACACAGTGAACAAGTTTAAACACTACCTATAAACAAAAAAATGGGAGTGGTATTTTCTGGGAGTAGGAAGGTTTTATTTAGGACAGGGATTTAAAAGAAAAGGTATCATTCTTTGTGCCACTTAGGTACATACCTAGTACTGTTTGTCAAGTGATAAATCTCCTTGTGTCCTTCTCTTATGCAATGTGAGCAAGTAAATAATCTTAAAAACATTTATGCATATTCTTAAATTTGCACATGCAAATTTTGTATGATCCTTTAGAGGACATCTCATGCATACAGACCGAAGCAAATGCAGAGGCACTTGTGGGATCAGGGTTTCACCTTCTGCCAGAGGGGGAAAATCATGGGCGTGTGCAACAAGTAAAACACGAAGGTGAACTGGTGTGCGTGGGCTCCAGAGCTACAGACAGCAACTGCAAAACCATCTGAAAGTTCTTTTATGTCCTACCTTTTCCTTTTTTAATACTGCAGGGCTGCAGGGTTTTAAATTAAGTATCTCTGTAGCAGGCCCGGCAGTTAACAGCACACTGCACAAAACACTCTCCTGCCAACGATACTTGTAAAGTCGGTCTCTCCCAGACACTCACGGGCGTCCCCTGAAGCCCTCCCGCGCGGGGTGCGAAGGCAAACCCCACCCCTCCGCGGACACGGCTGCCGGTCCTGCAGCCAGCGTGCCCCGGCGGTTTCGCCGGCGGCCCAGCAGGGGTCAGTGCTGCCGCGGCGGCCGGACCCGGCGGCGAGAGGAGCCGGGGCGAGGGTACCTGTGGGTAGGACAAGCGCCCTGCTGCCAGGCACAGGGGGAAAGCGGCGGGGCTCCGGGTGTGCCAGTAGTGTACTGTGACATGCAGCAACGCCCGGTGCTGCTGGTGCCGGTGCAGGGCGGGCTTAAGCAGCCAGCCCACGGGAGGCAGCTGCTCTTCAGCCTGGCAGGTGCCGTCTGCAGGCCTCCGTCCTGCAGCCTGAGGGAGCCTTGCACGGCGGACCGCAGGAGGCCGGGTGGTTACACCCATTCCTCCTCCCCTCCACGAAGGGAGGAGGCGAACGGCTGCTGGCGCCGTCCTTGCATAGCCGCGGGCAGCCGAGTCAAAGCAGCCCCGCGCCCCCCGGGCACAGCCGTCCCTCCACTCTAGTAGTGAGGACCGCGGTCGTAGGCAACGCTGTCGCCGGGCGGTGACACACGCACATCTTCTCCACCACCGGCCGCGGCGGAGGAGACAGCTCCCCGGCCACTTTCCTTCCCTACACAAAGAGGAGGAGCGGAAACGTGCGAGGACGGGGCGGGAGGCGGCTCGGAACCTCCCCGGGGCAGCGTGACAGCCAGCCGCGGGCAAAGGCTGTGCCCTGGACTCCTTCCTGAAAAGCCGCCGGCCTTTTTCTTCCTCTTTTCCCAGAGGGAGCGCCCGGCAACCCTCGTCCAGGCTGTTCCGCGGGATGGCGGCGGAAGGCCGGCCCGTGGGGCTGGGCGCTTCGCCGTAGCAGCGCCAGTCTCCAGCCACTGCGGCGCAGCGCGGAGCCGGGCACAGCCCAACCCCGGCTTCGCCTCAGCCGCCTCCTCCGGCGTCTCTGGGGCCTCTTTCCCGCCTCACCGTTTCGTCGGCCGGACGTCGCAGCAGGCATGGGCTGTTTCTGCGCCGTCCCGGAGGAATTTTACTGCGAAGTTTTGCTCTTGGATGAGTCCAAGCTGACCCTGACCACCCAGCAGCAGGGCATCAAGGTAAAGGGAGGCCGGCGGGGCTGCGGGGTGCACTGAGGAATTGCTCCGGGGCCAGGCTCCGCGCCGCGCCTTGCGGTATCCAGGAAGGGATCGGCGGTAGGAAAAAGGGTTTTCGGGGTCCTGCGGGAGGCGAAGGAATAATTTTGTAACTTTGGTTGCCGTTCGCGCATGGGACGGATGAGCGAGCAAGATGCATGCCGGTGTTGGCTCTGGAGGCTTTGCTTTGAGGTACTCACTTAAATGAGCAGGTGCCGAGCACTCCTCAGCACTCGGGACACTCGTGTTTCCCTGTACATGCTACCAAAGTGAGAAGAGAGAGAAAGGAGGCTGTTGTACAGAAAGGCGGCTGTGTGCACGGGCTGTTGCGCACCCGCGTTAAGCCGCTCTGCCTTCGGCTGCAGCTCAGCGCCGAGGGCGAAGGCTCGGCGAGGCTTGCCTGCCTCAGCTGCGGGTTAAAGCGGGTGCCTCCCCCCGGCCCCAGGGTCCTCAGCGCTGCTGCCCTCCCGAGTGGAGGGGGTAGAGGTCCAGCCTCCTCTGTAGCCCTGTGCCCGATCGCCTGCTCGGTGAGAAAAGGTCTTGCGCTGCTGCAGCACGCCAGGTAGGGATAGACTCTTCAAAATAGTCATCTGCCAAAAGCTAAATGAGCCCTGACAGAGGATGTGAGAAACGGGAGGTTTTTCTAAAGGCCCGTAAATTGTTCCTGTTCGATTAAGCCTGATGACAACCTGTCTCAGACACTGGAAGCCCTTGTTCAAACACCTTGGAACTTGAATTTATTAGCAATATAAGAACATGGTTTCAGTGTTGGTTCAGGAAAAAAAACAACCCACAGTTCTTCTAAACTTAATGCTTGGAAAGGTTGATCTGTTTCACCCAGGACATTTGAAGAATAAAAATCTGTATGCCTGTATGTTTCAGTTTGAATGATTAAAGTTTGGTGAAAAAAACTGGGGAAGGGGAAGGGAAAGGCCAAAGGGGGAAGGGTGAGTGTTAATTTTAACAGTATAATTTTAATCAGTGGCACTACCAGCTCTACATGTATTGAGAATTGTCCGGCTTTGCTGAATCAACTGCCTGCAAATAGGCTCATAAATCCGCGCTTAACATAGAGGAGTAAAAAAATCATCCTGACACTGGAATTTAGTACCTATGTAGGGTCTTCGAAGTATAAATTGAGACACTTCTGAAAAATGTACCTTTGTATATGATGTGGGTGTGTGTGTTACGCATGTATATATGTTTTTGTTGCCTGAAAAGTGCAATTGCAGAAGTATATTAAAGGAATAATCTGCAAAGATAGTTCTGTGATTAGCTTCATGAAAGGTGGTGGTTTTCTGCAATGTCTAATAAAAATTAATGTCCCACGAGAAAGTGTCTGAAGATGTAACTTCTTAATAATGTGTTGTTTACGGTGTTGGGAGCTGTCTAGTTTAAGATGAAGGTGTGGTTTCCTGCCATTCTTAGTGTGATATGAATGTGGAATGCTGCAAAGTGCTTCACCCCTTCCACTTGCTCCTTCTGTGTCTTGAGTCTAACCATGGAGCAGTCATAGACTTGGTTGGAACAGTGTGAGGATCTGGCAGAAAAGTAGCAGTTTGTTAACATGTTTGGGTAGGCAGTGAAACTGCATTGCAGGGAACTTAAGGCAAAGGAGAATGTCTCCTTTTGTAGCAGCCTGTTGCTGTTGTTTTTTGTTTGTTTGTTTGTTTGTTTTTCTTTTTTAAGATTCAACTTGTATAATGGGAATCCACAGCCCAGTGCTGTAGCTCCAGGAGCCTTTGAAAACCTACAGAGAACTGCATACCTCTCTCCTAGTCAGTGGCTTCCACTGTTGCTTTTCCCTTGCCTTTGTACTTGCACAAGTGTTTGTGCAGCTGCGTGTGAAAAGCAGCTTGTAACCAGCTGAAGACTAACCACAGATTTTCCTTTTGCTGCGTTCGTCGTCAGCTAGATTGGTGTTCTGGAACAGTTCACTGCTGGAAGAGGGCAGAACTAATTCTTTCAACTGAGTCCTTAATGCTATTTCAAACTGCTCAGGGAGCGTTTCTGTTGTGTTTTATCCTACAGGTTTCCACTGAAGGTACATGATTATTTCTTAATAAAAAAGAACTTTTGCCATCTTCTGTCATTTGGCACTTTAACCTTGAACTATGGATATTTTGCTTTGATTCTTTTGTTTTCATGTACACATCTATGAACGTACAGTCTCATATTTGTTTTTATAGAATTTCAGCTTTGGCACTGAGGTGTAGATTATAAATGTTCATATGTGTTCTATTTTAAAACAAAGATTTCCTTAGAACTTCAGATTCTGGATGTGATCTCTCTTTTGTCTTCACTCTTAATTTGTGTCACAGCTACAGAGAAAACTTACGGTTTTTGTACTCTGTCACAAATCTTGAACTGTTGCAAGAGAAGAGATTTTAAGTGGTTATGTGAGCAGCTTCACTCCCTTCTTTTTTGCCAAGCAGATGCTGGTCTGCTAGAAATAAAACCTGCAAATTAGTAACTGTTCACAATCTGTGTATTTACTTGGCATTAGTGGATTTCATTTTGTTTGCTTTGAAATCTGTAAGACTGAGCTGTCTGACTCTAGGAGTCCTAGGCAACTTAATATCTTAAGTGATTCTGAAATAAAGGCGTGAGGTACAAAACCTATTTCTGAACTATGGCAGAGTTTTGAAGATGCATTGCTTAGTTTGTAGTGTAGTTATTTCTGGCTTGCTATGCTTGATAGCAGCTATACAGAGCAAAATATGACATTTTTGAATTACAGTTTTTATTAACACATTACTGGTACTACAGTGCGCTTTAAGTTGTACTGTAGATTAAAACAATGAGCAGAGGTGGCACATGACTAAGACTTTTATTGCAATTTAGAGATAATGTGTCTCTTCCTGTGTATTTCATAGAGCTTGTTAGGGAAAGGAAACGATTGCTTTTCTCTCATCCTGGTGGGGAAACTGAGGTGTGAAGAGGTCAAGTGACTTTTCCAAGGTTGTGCACCAAGTTGACATCAAAGCCAGGAATGAAGTACTCAGCCCTCTAGGTGGATAGCAGCTGACCGGTCTCCCATGGGCTGGAGGGGTGTGTGGTGATCTTTTCCTTGTAGTTGCTTACATTGACTTTTACCTCTAATAGTTCATTTTTGTTTTCTTACTGTTACCGGTGCTGTCTTGCTTTGTGTACAAATGTGGAATCCAGTTCTTCAGCTTACAGGTTTACAAGATACATCATAATAACTGGATAATCAGGAAAGGGTATAAAATTTTTCATAATCTAAGTTTTTGTTTTCCTACAGTACATTAACAATGAGACATATTTTCGAGAGTACATGTGTTGAGATAATAATAAAGTAATGACAGTTGTTAGTCTGAACAATTTTGGATTAAGATGCTATTCTCCAGGTTCTGGTACAGTTTGTCTAATCAAGGTATATGGTCTCAGGCTGGGACAGCTTTTCCTCTAAAAAGGATATTCGAGATGCCAATTCAGAAGTGGATTTTAACAGACTTTTGCTACAAATATGGTAAGAGTCAGCTGTTAACTGAAAAATAATCACTTCTCCAGGACTGCTTATTGACTCATTGACTCATTTTCACATAGATTAAACTGTAACTTAGGCATTTTTATGGTACAGTGCTACCTTCTAAGTAGATACAGCTCGTTTGTTGATGTCACAAGACATGTCATTAATGTTTTGACATGATAGCTGATTGGTGAGTTTTGGGCATTGCCTATTTTGAGTCTCTTAAGGATCGCAGTAATTGTTCTTGCAGGAGATGTGTGCCTTGTTGCACAAACTTGTTACTGAATGTCAGGGAAACTTCTGTGGGTCCTTAGAAAATGCTGCTATGAAGCCCACTTGTGCTTTGTTGTTTAAGAAAGAATGGTCATCCTGTGATGTGCATGTAACAATAGCCTTTTTACTCATCTTGGAAATATTATTTAAGGCAAATGCTTTTTTTTTGTTTTTCCTGAAGAAGTTAAAAATACTGTGAAACATCTCTATTCTATGTTTCTGTCTCTTTGGTTGGAAAAAGTATTAGCTACAATATATTGGCTACTTCTCCACTGAATAAGTTCACTAATTAGTCTTAAGGCATCTGGTGATTGCACTTTTGAAGTATTCCTTGAAATTTCTCTCTGAGCACTATGTTTTATGCCAAGTCCTGTTTAATTTGACATGTGTGATGGGCCAGCCACAAGGTTTTGTTATAAGAGAAGTGATGAATAGGATAGATACACTAAGTCTTCCTGTAAGACTGCTTTCACTGTGGTTTTTAACATTTTATTAGGTGATACCTTCTAATCGTGATATTCTGGCCACCATACCACTTATTTGGCATTTTAAGGTGTTAATTGGTAGTTCTGTGGTACACCAGACTATGTAGATGTGGCATTTCATGGTTTGTAAGCTACATTTGGGGCTGAATTTTTGGATAAAATACTCAGTCTCCAAAGGAAGTGTATAGTTTTCATCTGGGAAATAAGCAGAAAGATTTTTCTTGATGATAATGGTATACTGAGAGTTTAACAAAATGAGATACAACAGTCTAAAAGCAGGCTTCAACATCTCAACATGACTTAATAAAATACCCCCCCCCCCCCCCC
>NDXB01005948.1:41328-55072 GCA_002631895.1 Agapornis roseicollis | reverse complement strand
TTTTTTTTTTTTTTTTTTTTTTTTATATTGTTTTTTTTTTTTTTTATTTTTTTTTGTGTTTTTTTTTTTTTTTTTTTTTTTTTTTTTTTTTTTTTTTTTTTTTTTTTTTTTTTTTAAATTTAAACTTATTTTTGTAATGATAGAATATTTGTATTAGTTGTATTTTACTCAAAAATGAGGTCTTTGCAAGTGAATAACCATGTATCAATACCTGGGTAGAATTTTGCAGACTGCAATTTTAGTACACATTTTAGATACTGCCTTTTTGATCAGATCTTGTGCTTGCTATATGCCGATTCAGTTTCATACTTTATAATGAAGATCATAATTTCAGTACTGATTTTGGTTTTGTTCCCTTTTTTTCCTTTACATCCTGTGTTGGAGATGGTTGAACACTGAAGGCACTAAGGTCAAAGGGGCATGCTTGGGATCAAGCCATGCTGTTATTTAGAAGTGGGAAACCAATAGAAACAATAGAAAATGAGAGCTCTAATCCTTTGGTTTTGAAGCAGCGTGAAGCAGAGTACCTGCCTGTTTTGCCAAGCAGAAAATACACTTTTTTTGTCTCTTGATAGAAGGCTGTATTGCTTGGTTTGTGACCATAAATTTGAAATAGCTATGCAGGGACTTTTTCATCATTCTTCATGGAAGTCTAGTGAGCTGAATGCATCATTAACCTGTAGTACTAGGGGTGTTACATTAAAGCTTTGTTGTTAGAAGTCTCAGTAGTTTGTGAGTATTCCTTTTAAACACATCCTTGTTTGTCATCACCCTTGGTGAATACTTTTATTCTGTCTTGGTGTGAAATAAGGAAGTGCATACAATTGGCAAACCCTCTCTCCTATCAGGTATTTGTATTACTTATGTTCAACGAGTGGGATCCTTTACATTCTATGAAATCCAGCTGTGCCTTTAAAATACATAGGAATGCCATTATAGTAATGGATAGTTAGTCATGTGGAAGAAGTGGGCTATATTTTGTATGGTTCATGAACTTACTTATTTGTCAGCATTTACCTTTAGTCTTTGCAGGGTTACAAATGATCCTTTGTAAGCCACACAAGAAAACAACTTTGTCTTCCTGTAGTTCTTGCTGGTTTGGGTGTGTGTGTAAAACTTGTATGTGGTTGGGTGAGCCAGTTTGGTAATACGTGGCTCAGCGCTTCACTATCTTCCCTGAGTTCTCAGGAAAATGAGTACTGAATGGACTGAGGGGTGAATTCTTTGGCTGTGTGAGACTGAATGCCTTTTCGTAATGGAAAAGGAGGACCTTTTATATCTTAATTGAATGAAAAGTATTTGCAAGGCAGAAAATGGCAGTTTCCCATGTAATTAGTGGTAAAATTTGTCATGGCTACTGACGTAGGTAAGCACATGCTTATAACACTTGCAGAACAAAAAGCAGTTGAGCAAATGGACTGGAAAGCTTTTTCAGGTTTCATTCGTGCTGAAGAACAGTCAGATTCTCATTTCCTGTAGTTTTCAGCGTCAGTGTCTACTCCCTGGGAAGACCATATGAGGGAGTGCAGGGAGCTTGTTGCATCCTGGACTGAGTGGTGCAGTTGGCCACATCTGTGCTGTGTTGCATACCACCCAGACCTCCTCTTTGAGGGTCCTTTGAAGTCTGCTTGATGTTGGAAGATGATCTTTTGCCTGTATGGTTGGTTTGTTTCTTCAGTAAACCAAAATAAAAGAAAGCTGAGTCTCGGACAATCATAATTCTGATTGTCACAGCATGACTGTAAGGGGTGGGTGATATGTATTGGGGTGCTTTGGAGGTGCATGTGTTTCTGGGTAATGTTGAAGGCTGGCTTGGATGACTGCAGCCAAGGTGTTTATATCAGAGACCATGCAGCAAATGATCCTGAGAGCTCTATCTAGATCTCCCTTCAGAAGAGATTCAGAAACTGGAAGACTTTAGAAGGGGTCATTGGAGTGAGGTAGCTTTAGTTCAGCAATGGTTATTGGGAGAAAAAGGCCCTGAGCAAATAAACGAGATTATGCAAATTGACAGCATGGTTACACTTGAAAAAAACTTTTCTCCTAATACTGTTTCCTCTGTGAGAGAAAGGGAAAAAGCCACAAGACACTGCAGTGGAATCTTTTGAAGAGGTGTGTGAATGTCCTGACTTGCCCTCAGCTTTTCAGGTTTAATTTGCATTGGCTGCTTCAGTTAGGGTAGGAGGGAGTGGGCTTAAAGGTTATTTTTTAATTATGTTTTCAGGATGAAATAAAGCCCTTAAGTTCAAAAGATCAAATAGTTTGCCTCAGTTCTGAAGTGATGTCAAATTCTTCAGCCATACTTCTCCCCTATTCAGTTTTTCTCTCAAAGTCCCTCAGCAGGACCTAAATCTTCCCAATCATCTGCCTATATTCCTTTTCTTTTTGTGTATAACAGTTAAGTTGGCTGAACACTTCAGTTCTCTTTTCAGCATGTAAGTTCTTCACCTGGAACATTGCAGGTTCTAAAGCCTGCAATTCCAGTCATTCTTGATTGAAATACCCCACACAAAAGATCGTAATACCCCACACAAAAGCTTTTGGTGTCCTTCAGAGGTTCCACATTTATTCTGGATTATTTTGAGTAGTCTTTTGTCCTTTTGTGTTAAAGGTTGGCAAACTATAGTGCCTTTAAAAACATCTCTACAAACTGTGCTCTACAAAAATGTGGGGTATTCTCTGCTCTCCCAGTGCTTCAAATTGATTTGAATGAGATTTACTATTAAGAACATTATGTTGGCCTTCTGATTGCTTCAGCTGTTCCTCCAGTGACCCTGGGCTACTCCTGCAAAAGCCAATTTTCTTTCTAAGGCAGCCATTTGGTAACTAACTTTCGTTTTTCTTGTGAAAGCAATAGTGAGTTTCCAGAGCCTTTCTCTGATCTGGGAGTACTTGAAATTATGGACCTAGTTTCAGTGCAGACGATAGGTGTTTTGGTGTGCTTTGGCACCACCTTAAAGAGGATCCAAATCGGACCCAATTTTTTTGCTAGGAGGCTCAATTAGTTAATGATAAAAATGAAAAGAAAATGTATTAGATCTTGTAAGAAGATGTTAGATGTTGTTCAAATGAAAGAAATGCATAAATTTTCTAACTTTTATTTAAAAGTTAAACTTTTTCTTAGTCATCCTTGGCTTGGCTTTTCGTCAGCATTCAGATCTCTAGCTGGTTAAAGCATGAAAGCTGTGTTTGTTGCTTTTGTGACTGAATCTTTATTCCATGATCTTAGATCTGTTTTTTCCTATTTTCCTGAAAAAAATTAGTTGTAAAAGCAGGGTTTGTGAACTGACCACTGAAGTCTTCATTTAAAAACAAGCGGCAATGACAACCATGTTTGTTTATGATGTCTGCCACTTTTTGAACAGGTGAACAAAAGTCAGCATAGGTGGTCAGAAAAATAATAGGTTTATTTTATTATGTTGTGTGTCTGTATGAAAATTGGAGGGGGGTCTTGGTGAAATTAAGATGTTTGGGGAGAGGGATATATATAATCTCAGAAGCAAAGAATTTTCTTAATACTTTGTTTCTTTTGCTGTAAATCTTTTTTTGCAGTGATTTGTCTTGTTTGTGTTTGTGTAGGAGCTCAAAATTTTTCCTGTAGCATTCAGAAACTCCTGAAGAAGGCAGAAGTCCTGCAGGAAAAAGTGTTTCTGGCTTGGCATACTTTGTTGACGGGAAAGTTTGACTGGGAGGGAATTAAACCACCTGCATTGAGTTCACTGAAAATGAATTGAGCCCAGCTTTTTATTTCTCTTTTTTTTTTTTTTATTAATTGGTNAAGCAAGGTCGATGTGGGTGGATAAATACAGCTGCCTTTACAAGGGTATTTTATGTTGGCCTTGTAGCTTGTGTACAGTTCTTTCAAAGCAGTTACGGCGTGGTTTTTTTTTTTTTTTTTTTTTTTTTTTTTTTTTTTTGGCTTGTTGCTTGGAATGTCATGTATCTGAGCGCATGATATTTTCAATATTCTTGGGTTTTTTTGTTTTTAATTTTAATTTTACTCTTTGTCCATGAGTGTGTACAGAAATACATGGGTATGCAGAATGTGTACCTCATACATACTCATATTTCTGTATGATTATACAGAAATACTTCTGTTGGTGCATGTGATGTACATGCAGTGTGCTTTTAGAACTCTCTGCAAGATAATGAATCCAGAAATTTCATTATCAAATAATGCACGAAAAGAAACTCCAAAATTAAGGGGGTAAGTGGAATTCTTTTCAGTATTTTTTAATCCTACCATGTGTCTTGTCTTGATGATGATTCAAAACAACTAGATTTCTGCATGCCTTCTGTCAGTGGATTGATGTAACTCTTTTGAAATTGCACAAAGTTTCTTCTGCCTTTGCCTGCAGTGGATTAAAGTTCTTAATATGCTTTTTTTCCTATACAAATCTTACCACATAAAGCAGGTAGACTTAGTATTATTATCTGTAAGAAGAGCATATATCAGGCTGCTGCTTATTACCTAGTTTCTCAAGCTTGCTTTGATTCCTATTCCTTTTCCTGCATACAGAAGGAATAGGAGATAAGGAAAATCACTTTAACTGTAGAAAAGTAGTGTAATCGAATTTTGAACATTGATTTCTGAGTACAAAAAACTAAGTGAAAAAATGTACTCAGGCAGTAAATTACAGAAGCTAATGTAGGGTACAGCACGCTTAAGAATCAGTTATTTGCTATGAAGTTGACTGTGCACAGAAATGTGCTTGATTTTGAATTGTCTCGGAACAGTTATGGGGGAAGAGGAAACCTGATCGGCCTGATTCAGCCTTTTTTCTATTCACTGCAAGCTTGCAAAAGGGAAAAAAAAGTCATAATGCAGGGAAAAACATTCTTCTTGGATCTTGAAGTCTGAATTGGGGGGAAACAGAAGAATGATTTAAAGGAAATTGCAGTAGTGATTGTTTTAAGTGCACACAAAGGAAGCCTTGCGCTCTGTCAGGAGCACTGCCCATTTGCAATCTGGAAGAAGGAACTGAACATTTAATTAAACAATGCCTTTGACTCTCTTAGTTTATGCTCCAGCATTCATGATACATGTAGACTTTAGGTTATTTTCAACTGTACAGCTGTTTCCTCCTGCATAAAGTTTGGGCTGAAGCTTTTGTAGTTCCATACATTTGTTTAGTTATAGTAGCACTTGAGCACACCCATGAAACATCAAAGCACTCTGCTAACAGCCCAGGAAAAGCTGCCTTTGCCCCAGAGAGATCTCACCCCAGGGCTGCAGCAGTATACCAGTGAGCAGATCCACAAGTGTGGGAGGAATGCAGGTTGGGATGGAGGAGAAAGGAGACCAAGCTGTCAGTTCAGGAAGAATTGTCTCAAATAGTAAAATAGCTGAATAGCCGATTAAGTCTGGGGTTGTTTCTCTGGTGGTATAAATTTGCAGGATTCTGCTGTGACTAAATTGCACCATGTATCTCCCCCAAATTATAAGTGCATATTATGGATAGCTCTGGAGTGATGTGTATCCATGTGTAACCCATGAAATGGGTTTAATCAATCCATCAGCCCTGCCAGCCCATCAGACCCCCAACCTCAGGATTTTCTCTGCATGTTGAAACTGTCTTTCTGACTAACTGGATGTGCTTTCATGCAGAAAAAAAAAAAAAAAATACAACCTGCCTGTAGTCTATTTGTCTACATATTATGCTAGTGTTTGTGTTATATAGGCTACTGTCCTGGGTTCAGCTGTAGCAGTCATTTACCTAGCAAGAACTGAAAACATCAGTGTTACAAGCGTTGTTCCCAGGCTGAAAGTCAAAACCACAGCATTGCAACAGCTACTAAGAAGGAGAAAAATGACTGCTACTGCTGAACCCAGGACAGCTACTCACTTATGGGAAAAAGGAGTGTTCATAGACTGCATTGGGTTGGAAGAGACCTTAAAGATCATCCAGTACAACTGCCTGCTGTGGGCAGGGGCAACTTCCACTGCACCAGGTTGCTTAATGCTCCAACCAGCCTGGCCTTGTATACTGCCAGGAATGGGGCAGCCACAACTTCTCTGGACAATGTTGGAAACATATATGGAAACATATATATATATATATATATGTTCTAGGTGCTTTAACTTTCAGATATGTGTATCTGTCTATGCTAAGGATTAGAGCAGAAAAAAAATACGTGAAATAACAGACTTGTTTGAACCCTGACGGACTAAATGATTTTTGTATTCTCCCTTCCCCCTTCTTCACGTAGATAGAAGGCTGGATCTGCTTGAAAGGATTTTTTTTATCTTGAACAAAGGTTTCTTCTAGTTTTGGGATCCTGCTTCAACTGGCAGTTATATGTTCCAGTGACAGCTGATTAAGCCAAACTATGTCAAGTCAGTGGCTACACAGTGACTTGCCGAGTTACACACCTGACAAGTAGTCAGGTCACACACATCCTGCTGCAAGAGGAAGAACTATCCTTTGATTAACTCAAATGTCTTCTAAGCAATAATGTATCAAAATTCAAATCAAACCAGAAAAAAAAAATGCTGCATATGAAAAAGGAGAAATTGGAAGAATGTGATATTGGTGAGGAAGATCCTGTCAATGTCAGTGGTGATTGACATGTAATTGTAGGCAGGATTGAAATTGTGCTGAAAGGATACAGGCTTGATACTTGTTTTCAGAAGTATTCTGATGATCAAAGAAGACTCTTTTTTACAGATTGTGCTTGGTGCTTGGGTAATTCTGAAAAACTGTCTCAAGGGTTGAAGTACCAGTTACAGAGGAAGTATCAGTTTAACAGCATCACCTATATCGAGTTGCCTTTATGATGCCTGGTGTATGAGAGCCAGACCCATGAGCTGAAACTGGGAAGCAGCATCTTAGCATTACAAGTTGGCATTTTCTTACTCAGTTCCAGAAACATTGAAATATTTTATGCTGTTCAGTTTGTGTTTTTAATAATCAAGCAATCCCAGATAACTAAAGGTGGATTTAACAGTCTTAAGGAACAGCTGCTGCTAACACAAGTAAATGCCCCTAAACAAGACTGTAATTCTTCACATAAGTACATATTAAAATTGCAGTTTGAAAGGTTTGACTGTCACAGAGTCACTTATGTAGTGATATAGAGCCAAAAGTTCTGTGGTTCAGATAGGTGTGTTACCCTACTAAAATCAAGTTCTGGAACTACAGAATCTTAGTCTTTCACTTGCATGCAGTATTTGTGGGCTCAGCTGATTCTTACAAGTTTCTATGTAAAGGCTTGGGCAAACGATCAAGCTTGTAAGTGTTTAGCTGTGTTAGTTATCAGCATGCATGAATAGCAGTTATTTAGTAATTCAGTTTAGTATGGGTCACAGTAAGAGGATTTAGTTGCATTACCTTTCGTTTGCTGTTGGCTAGGAGTCTGTGCAGGTTGTGATAGTGGTAGTTCAGCTTGCACTGATATCTTCAAGGGTCTCTGATTTCTCTGGAAGGCTTCAAGTATGCAATGCTACAGTCTGAGTCTTGCAGTGGGTTTCACATTGGTGTTTCTGTTAATGCAAATTCTTGGAATTTCTTTCTTGTTTTAATTTGAAATAATTGAAACTTTCTGTTATCATGGTTGCAGTGAGGAACTAAAAAGCATGAACCCTGATGACTTCTAAAACCAGTAAGCCTTCATATTTCTGTGAGGAAGCTCAGAATTGAAGCAAGTGTTAGGATTTTTTGATTAATTTCTCCCCCCATTTGTGTCCCCCCCAAAAAAAAGTGAAGTCATTATTTGTCAATGGCTAGGATTGCTTCTGTAGAGCAACAGTGATAGAAGGGAATTAGATGAATAGGATATATAGTCAATTTATAGTTACATTACGTGACAGGATGGTCACAAACATGTGCTTCCTTCTTTACAGATTCTTTTGATCTGAAAATCTCAACTAAAAGAGCCTCACAGGAGCTCAGCTGCAGTCCTTTACTACTCTTCTAGTTAGACAGCTTTCTCTGACACCTAGCCAGGGTCACTTTTGTATATAGTTAAGCTACCTTAATTTTCTCCTGACTTCTGTGCATCTATGCGTAGAGTACATTTGATCATCAGTCTTATTTAAAATGCTTTTTCATACCATGTTAGGAGACGTGATGGTAGGAAATACTGGAAGCTTTGACTCTAGGCAGGTACAGGCACTCAGGCACCCAAGCTCAGGGAGGTTATGCAGGTGTGGGGCATTAGGTATGTAGTCTTCCACTATCTTCTCATATTCATATGCCTAAGGAAAATATCAGGATTGGCTTTTTTTAACTCCTGCCCAGAGATTTTGGTATCCCTATTAAACTTCATGGTTGTTTTTTATTAAGAGAGTGTGTATTCCTTGAACTCTATCCTAATTACAGCTGCATGTTTCTCCTCTCCTGACTTGGCCCAGCCCTATCTAAGGTAGCCTGAGGTCTGTTTTAATTTACTCCAGTTGGCTGTGATTCTCAAGGAGTCATATGCTACCTGGCTATGGCTAGAACAGGGTTTATTCCAGCTGCTCCCTTTCTTCACCTTCAGAATGGGCTGTAGGAGCTGGACTTAGTGGATCACTGCAAACCAAGTTGCTCCGAAGTAGTGTCAGCTTGTTCAAAAAGTTATTTATCTTTCCTTCTCTAGAACTTATCATCAGTAAATTTGCTGTCCATTAGTAGTGTAGTGTCAAAATGGAGGAATTATGCTGATCCATTTTTGATAAAGTAACTGTTTTAATTGGTATTGTATTGAAGCTCCATGCTGGATTGTGCAGTATTTGGCAAAAAACCTATAAAATATGGATTTTCTGAGTTTACGAAAGAACGGACTGGGCTGTCCTAGAAAACAGACTCAAACATTTTACTAACATATATAGAGTTATTGAATTGTGTGTCCCTATTTCTTAAATATTACTCCCTTTGATATGGCAAGTTCAGTATTTTGTTTGGTGGGCAGTTACAATAAAGTGGTTTACAATAGAGTTACAATAAAGTGGAGTTACAATAAAGCCTTGGCAATTTATAATAAGGTTTAGGCTAAATGGTGGCCGCTCAGTCATGTTAGGTCATTTTTTCCCCATTCTACATTTTGAGGAATTAGTGTCCTGTAAGTACAGCACTAGTTGTTGGTAGTGTTATTCCCTAATCAGATCTGTTAGAAGTAGCAACTCTTGGTGGATAAGCAAGTGGAGCACTGCTCTGTGTGTGTGTATGTGTGATTTATATATGTGTGTGTGTATATGTAAGCTTATATGTATTATATATTATTTGTTATGTATTATGTAGAAAAAAAGTATATAATATTATGAAAGTATAGACAATTCATATAATTACAAATCTTTATCTAGCTGCCTAAAAAAAAAAAAATAGTCTGGAGCNTAAGCTTATATGTATTATATATTATTTGTTATGTATTATGTAGAAAAAAAGTATATAATATTATGAAAGTATAGAAAATTCATATAATTACAAATCTTTATCTAGCTGCCTAAAAAAAAAAAATTGAAAAGTCTGGAGCTCTTTTCCATGAGACTGGTGGTGGAGAGACTCAGCGTGCCCAAGGACTGCTGAACTGTTGTAGCTCATGTGCCATTCCTAAAAGTCTGGAAAAGGTTTTTGAACCCCTTATAAAGGAACAGAGGGTGCTCACTACTTCTGCGTGAGTTAGTTGATGATGGGATGAAAGTTACAGGGGTATTATTGTCCCTGTAAAATGCAGAATTAGTCATCTTTGCTGATGGGTGACATGGTTTAGTGCGAGGTGTCCCTGCCAATGGCAGGGGAGTTGGAACTAGATGATCTTAAGGTCCTTTCAAGCCCAAACCATTCTATGATTCTGTGTTATGAATTTAGGGAATTGGAATTCTATCTTTGTATTTGTTGCTTAGTTAAATATAGCATTCAGTGTTGTGACAACCCAGTGAGTTACCAAAAGAAAACCTCACCCTCCACAACTTCTGGCTTTATTCTCTACAGCTCTGTTGTGTGCATGAGAGCATGTTTATGAATACCTCCTTGCATTTTTTTTTGCTTGTCTATTTAGTGAGCTAAATTAGATGCACAATAGCTTTGTCCATGGAAATTTTTCCACTGATTTCAAAAGGCTGAGGGGTTGGACTGTTGTCACTGTCTCATTTATTGAAAAAGACCATAGATAACCTTGGCAGGGGCATAGAAAAAATGTGTCTGTGTAGTTTTCTCAAAATAAATTTTAAAATCTCTTGTTTGTATTATGTAAATAGCACTCTAGCAGAATTAGAATTTGTGGAAAAAGGTTCAAAACATGACTGTCCACTAGGGTAATTTAATTTTAGATGGAATTGTGCATGTAATGCATACCATAAAAATTGCTTCATGTGTTAATCCTCATTGTCAAGAGACAAAGAGGATTTTCATTTAACATGAAAAAACAGTGTTTGTATAAAAAAGCATGATACAATATTATGTGACTGCATGAACTCACATTTTCAGCCGTCTAAATCCTAAAAATAACGTGTTGTTTCATATTTTCTGCTATCTTTTCCAGAAAAAGTAAGGTCAGGATTTTCAGGTACAGTTTTAAGTGTTATTGGCATATATGGTATCTTTGTACATTTCCATTTACTGTGCGTTCCAATTGTAAGCTGTGGAGGTGGTAAATGTTCTGGAACAGATCTTTTGTATGGTTTATGGTTTTTGTATATGTTTTATCTGGGATTTTTTACATTTGTTTCTTCTCCAGTATTTTTTCTTTGCAGCTTTTCTTTTCCAATTCAGCTACTGGCTGTTTTAAAATATCATTAATCACTCTCTTCCTATTGCTTGCATTGGATCTTAGATATGATTCTACCTGTGTAGTGTTAACATCGAGACACATTTCCTGGTATTTCTGCGTATGACATGGTAAAATAAGATATTAGGGAAATCAGGTCACTGGAGGCAGAGTTGTTTGCCCCAGTGGCTAAACCTTCAGAGTAGCAGGGAGCATGAAGTCTCCCTGGAAGCAAAGAACTCATTTGGTTTTGGTTTTCTGAATGATGTTTCCAATGCATTGCCTGAGTCAGCCAGGTGTGTTTTTGTGGTTGATTTGTGTACAGCAGTGTATTCTGGATAGAAGTGGGGCCAGAATGGGGAGCCTTTGGATATGGTCTGAATATTCCCAAAGTTTCTGAGTTTCTGTTAATATAATGTTTAGTAATGAGTTTGTAGCTGTTCCCTGATCTGAAGTATTTCACTGGCTTGTGAAGAAATTAGCAGTATTACAGTTCCTGGTTCATGACAGGTTTTGTGGACCATCACAGTGTAAGTAATCTGTCTTGGAATGACTGCAGGGTGCCAGTCTTGGCTTGATAAAGTCAGGCATGCTTCTGATGGTGTCACAAATGAGTACAGTCCTGGCTTGTTTTGAAAGTGAATAAACAACAAATTTTACTGGCACATCTGGGTCTATTTCAGAGAATTCTGTAGGTTATGCAGCAGCAAGCCCTGGAGAAGGTAGGGACTGGGGAAGGCATGGGATTTTTTGCCTCATAGATGATGAATAGTATGATGGGAATATAAAGCAAGTCCAGTTATATGCTGTATAATTCTGTACTTACATGCAGTACCCAACAGGAAGTAAAAATTATGCCTGTAAAACCAGTTAGGGATAAACCGCACAGTAAATTGATGCCTGACAGGCTGTTTTCTGTGCTTTTCCTTATGCAGTGCATTTTGGTTACTGCTTGGTTCCTAGTTTATCCTGCTCTCTTCTTATCTTTTTACTTTTATTCTGTTTTTATTAGGTGTTATGAGTATATGGGGTTTTTTTCTTTCTGTCTCCTTGGTTGCTTGGACATGCTAGTTATGTATAGTCTTTCTTACTGCGTTGTGTATGATCAGATGATGGTTCCACAGAGCCAACAAATTAACTGCTGGAATCTCTCAACAGTGTAAGCATAGGAGGATGGAGCACAGGGGACATACAAAGCTCATGTCCTGCTGCCTGAAGACAGATGTTTGTGCTGCTGCCTTCATTAGTCAGGGGAAGGCAGACCTAGACAAAGTGCTTATTGCACATGTGGCATAGTGTGCAGTTGGAAGAAGAAAGATGCTGTGGTATCTGTCCCTTTGGCTCTTTCTGCGTTCTTGCTCTACCTCCATTTAATATGTCTGTGGTTTTCTCCTTCCTGATCACAGTTTCAGGGACACCTGTCCTTCCAGTTGATATCTGTGTTCTTTCAGATTTGTAGCAGGAGATAAAAAAGACTTGCTTTCAGAAAACAGGCTGCAGGGTTGAAATCTTTATTTTGTTGCTCAACTGTGTTGAAAGTAAACTGCAGCTGCTAGGTGTTAACATTGCTTATTGGTACATGAAGCCTAATGCATGACTGCTTTCAGTACAGCTTGAGATCTTTTGGTATCAGGTATGTGGCTTTCAAGCTTCTTGCTTAAAATACTTTTTTCTTTGCAAATATTGCAAATTTCTCTCCTTGGTAGAGAAGATTTATAGAGTTAAAGGAACTCTTCATTTTAGTCTTCTCAAAGTGAGTCCTTGTCTGCTATTAAACATCACATAAGAGTCAGGAATGAACAGGCTTGGTTGAAAAAGGGCTAATATTGTGTGTGTTGGTGCCATAGCTAGGGCTTCCCAGCTGAGGATTTCACCAGCCAGGTGTGTGCATGTGAGTTGTGTAGCCATGCCTGTATCTCAGGGTGAAAGAGGAACGGATGGTTTGTGCCATAGCAGCGTTCAGAATTGTTTGAAAGGAGCTTACAGCTGATGGGAATTAACAAAGCCGTCCCTTTTAATAAATTCAGTTAGCATCTGTACAATTGGTTTCCCTCATTTTTTAAAAACAAATCCAGGAAATCCATCCTCCTCCTGGTTTGTTACTTCTTGATGGGAGCTAGGGGCAATTTTTAAGTACGTATTATCTGCTCTTTGGTGTAGATTAAATCAGTTATGCCAAGTTATGCTGCATGTGTGTCTTGCCTATGTAAGTCAGAGTGTGACACTTTAAAAGCCCAGAGTACTTTATTTCCAATTTAGGAAGGTAACTGTAAGCATGGAGTTTGTGGGGTCTGGTGTAATGTAGATTGTGAGTGTAAAACATACAGAAACCTGACAAAGAGGGTGAAGTCTGAAATTATCTGCTTAGAAATCGCTTGTTTGTTTCATCTAAAGAATTTTGTAATTATTTACATTCTTAAAAAAGCAGCATCCACAAGAAGAAAATACAGTGTGGGTTGTTTGTTTGTTTGTTTGTTTTTTTAATGGCAGATTGTGTCAGATTGCAGTGAATCTTCCACATCACTGTGAAGGAAAGGGATTTTGTTTTTGCTTTAAGTGCTAATTACAGTGCAGTTTCAAATTTGGAGCAATCATTATATACCCATCCTTTAGCTCATTTTTGCTGGATTATATAGTTCCATAAATTTGCAGAGCCAGCTGTGACAGAACAGCCTGTCAGGTGAAAGAACCCCAAGAAAACTAGTTGCTTTAAAATTAACATTCATCTTCTTTCAAACAAAATGTGTTAGAATATTCCTTTATAGGATTCTTACATATTTGTAGGCAGCCAGACATCCTTCATTGGAACTGGGATCTGTAAGTGCATTCTTTATTTTAGAGTGACATTGTGTTAGCAGTCCTAACCCAGAAACCATGCTGTTTTCATTCACTGGTGATAATTTAAATACAGGCAGTACTGCCTCTCCAGTAGTTTGTGCTCAAAAAGGCAGTGATGAGAATATGAGCTTTCAAATTAAGAATTAAATTAAGTATCATCATTAGGTTGCTTGACATGTTTATTATTGTCACTGTTTTTTTTTTTTTTTTGTTTTTTTTT
>NDXB01005948.1:10394-41186 GCA_002631895.1 Agapornis roseicollis | reverse complement strand
CATTTTTATTTTTGTTTCTTTTTTTTTTTTTTTTTTTGTTTGTTTTTAATTATGGTTAATGTAATTATATGTGGATGTCTTTCAGCCATTTGGCCTTAATCTGTCTTTTGTTAAAAAGCTATCTATCAGATATCTTCATTGAGTTGATACTGAGAGACACTGACCAAGTCACCCTTTTAATCACTTTCTGAGAGACTGAATGTAATTTTTCTTTTGCCCTTTTCCAAATGACAAGCTCTTTGTCATTTCTGTGTTTTTTAAATTGTGGTCTGAACTGTTTCTGATTTCTTGAAGAATAGATGCAAAGAACTTGCTATTACTGCATGTAAGTATTGCTGCCTTCCTACCTGGATATTTCTCTGTTTTATAGGGCTGTTGCATTTTCCCTCTGTCCTCACTTCAGTACTGTATCACTTTGATTGCACATTCACTTGCTTATTCATGGTGATGCCTAAGTCCTGTTCAGAGCTGCAGCTATTCAGGACACAACATAACTTCATACAATCTGACAGGTTATAGATAAAATATCACAAAACTCTGTCTGAAACTGAAAGGCAGTACTGAGAACTATGTTTTCAGGTATGTAATTCATCCTATTTTAATATAATTTAGTTACTGGTATTTTTTTTATAGTGTTACTTTTTAATACTGGCTATGGTAGATTTACTTCTTATAGCTACTAGAGCTTTCCTGTACAGTGTTGTAGTTACAACAGGCTCCTAATCTTGAGTGTGCCTATCATAATGCTCATTTATTTTATACAAAGGAAATTGCCGATTCTAATTTTTTTCCTTTGACTATGGTTAACTATGTTGGGGAAAGAAATGTTACATGTGAAGCTTCTGGTGCTAGAGCTGAAACGTTTTGAAACCTCTAAAAAAGTCTTTCCCCCTTCCAACATCCAGAATTACTTCATTATTGAACCATATCATTGGACTACCAGAGGCTTATTCTGTGACAAGGGGTAACAGGTTCAAACTTAAACAGGAGAGGTTTAGATTGGATCTAAGGAAGAAATTCTTTGCTGTTAGGGTGGTGAGATGCTGGAATGGGTTGGCCAGGGAGGTTGTGAGTGCTCCATCCCTGGCAGTGTTCAAGGCCAGGTTGGATGAAGCCTTGGGTGACATGGTTTAGTGTGAGGTGTCCCTGCTTCTGGCAGGGGGCTTGAAACTAGATGATCTTATGGTCCTTTCCAACCCTGACTATTCTATGGTTCTATGATTCTATTTACACAACTGTATTGCGCTTACAGAGCAAGGTTTTTGTAGTGGGGGTCTGCAGAGGTGGCGTCTATGAGGAGAGGAGAGGAAAATTTGAAAAGAAGGAGTGTAAGAGAGGAGCTGTTGTGGACTGATCACAGCTCCTATTCCCCATTGCACTGCACTGCCTGGGGAGGGGAGGAAGTAGAGGAGTGGGGAATGAATTTGAGGCTGGGAAGAATGAGGGAAAGTGGTCTCAAATTTTGTCTGTTTCTCACCATCCTACTGTTATTTTTAATTGGCAATAAATTCAGTATTTTTTTTCATAGAATCACAGACTGGTTTTGGCTGGAAGGGACCTTAAAGCTTATCCAGTTCCAACCCCCTGCCATGGGCAGGGACACCTTCCAGTAGATCAGGTTGCTCAAAGTCCTGACCAGCCTGGCCTTGAGCACTGCCGGGGATGGGGCAGCCACAGCTTCTCTGGGCAACTTGTGCCAGGGTCTCACTGTCCTCATAGTAAAGAATTTCTTCCTAGTGTCTAATCTGCATTCTCCTCTGTCACTTAAAGCCATTCCCCCTTGTCCTATCACTACATGCCCTTGTAAAAAGTCCCTTTCTAGATTTCTTGTAGGCTCCCTTTAGCTACTGGAAGGCTGTTATGAAGTCTCCCCTGAGCCTTCTCTTCTCCAGGCTGACCAAGCCCAGATCTCTCAGTCTGTCTTCATAGGAAAGGTGCTCCAGCATTCTGATCATCTTTGTGGTCTTCCTCTGGACTTGCTCAAGCAGGTCCACATCACTCTTGTGTTGGAGGCCTCAGAGCTGAACACAGTATTGCAGGTGGGATGTGATAAGAGCAGAATAGAGGGTAGAGTCTCCTCCCTCAACCTGTTGGTCACGGTCCTTTTTATACAGTCCAGCACACAGTTGGTTTCTGGGCTGCAAGTGCATACTGAAGATGGCCTATATTGAGCTTCTGCATCATTCAGCCTGTATTTCTGCTTGGAGTAGAGGGTGGTGAATTAATATATGGAAAAAATTCAGTACCTCATAAGTTGTGTTTGTATTTATCTACTAGCACCTTGAACATTGACATGTCTGCTCTTCAAATCTACTTTTTGAGATTTTGCTTTCTTAATTCCATGCCCCACACAGGCTTACTCCTTGACTATAACTTTATTTGCTGTATTTAAATTAACAGAAGCAAGTGTATCATGGTGGGCTCTAAGAAGCATGTCCTCTCTCTGCTTCATTAGTCTGTCTGTAGAAGCATGTGGGTTTTTTCCAGTTCTAAATCATCACTAGTTGTGGGAACACTGAAGTCACCCATTCAGCTGTGTACGCTTTACTGTCTTCTGTGGAAGCTTCTTCCTAGTACAGTCAAATGTTTCAGTGGGCTTAAAAGTGAAATGAATATGTTGAGATCTTCCGAAGTGCTACTAGCGTTCTGCTTCCAAAGTGCCCCTGGTAATTTACAGTGAAAAGATCTAGTTTCATTATTACTTCATGGATAGAGAGTAGAAGACTTGAAGACATCTCCAGGTCTTTCCATGAAATTTGTGATACATTCGTGCGTGGAGCACACACTTGTTTCATGCTCCACAAAGCAACATTTTCTTTTTGTGTTTCCTTTAACTAATACCATGTATATCATATTTAAGAGGGGACACTGTATTTTCAAATGCATACCTGGAGCCTGAACTACCATACTGACACCTGGTATTATAACTTTGGCTTCATACACAGTCAAGATTTTGTTTCTTGTTTGAAGTATTGTGCTGGTTAAACGCCATCAAATTAGAAATGAAATTGCACTGGAGCTGATGTAATGTTTGTGTTTTTCTCAAAGAAGCTGAAAGTTTCTAATCGAGATACATACTAACTGGGTCCTGGAGCCTCCAGTTGTGTCCTTTTATTTCAAAGAGGTAAAATACCCTAGGATTGATTCACCTGTCCTTCTGAATGGATGATACAAACCCTGGCTGATGTCAAACTTGTCTGATTTTACATGCTAGTCATGTAAAATTGCTCTTGTCCTGCTTGTAACAAACACCTCTGCTGGCATCCCACATGTTAGCAGCTCCACAGCTTCCCATGCCAAAGGCAACTGGAAGGCTCTGGTGTTTGGCCATAGCCTTCTGAAGCATGCAATAGGTTTGCTGCATATTCCTCAGCCTCAAAGGTAGTTCTGTGGCCTGCCAGGATCATAGGATCTGGATGGAGGACATGGAGGACTTATGCATCCTGAGATGCCATTGAGATGTTGTGGTCAGATTTTTAGCAAAGAACAGCCATGTTCCCAGGTTGGCAAGTGCCTATGTGGAGCTCAACATGAATCAAGGATGAAGAAAGCCATGGGTAAAGAAGCAAAAGTAACAGTGCAAGCAAGATGAGAAGAAACTGGAATACACTAAGACACAACAGTGAACTGTTAGGAAGCTTTAAAGGCTAGGTTCTCGTATGCTTAATTTAACCAATTGTAGCTAGTTGCTGTGTTCTTCATTGTATATGTATCCAATCTTAATACTGCAAGCCTTTGATAATTTATCCACTAATGCAGCAAGTTATTGTATGTGTATCCAAGTGTAATAACTAAGTATCCAATTATAATACAGCAAACTATTGAATTAATACAGCTAACTGTTGTATATGTATCTGTTTAGAATACAGCAAGCTATTGTAAGTAGATGCAGACAACAGTATAAAAAGGGTAGATGTTTTATAATAAATGGCTTTGGTCTGATCACATTGATCTCTGACCGAGTCCACTTTTTCTGCGACAAGATGGGGCTGTCTCCTAGACCTTGTGGGCTGGATTTCAAAAAATTCAGGAGGTCTAAATGAGCCAATAGCATCTGAATAGTTAGGTGTGTTATCATATGGATGACTAAGCCAACAATGTCACTATTCCTCATTAATGCCAGTTTTCTGTATTCTTAAACTGGATTATTTGAAACATTTGGAAGTAAGTTCTCCTGTTTAAAATGTGTTTCTTTTGTGAAACCTTCCAATGGAAAATGGTGTCATTTCAACTAACACTTCTCATCCACAGTATAATTTGTGGATTTAGACCTGATTCAGTTCTCTTGGTTTACAGAGGAATTAGACCAACACCTAATGCAACAGCTTTAAATCAAGATTTGCTAGCTATCTGTGTGGGGTCCAATTAACTCAATTTTCTTTTCCAAAGCAGTGCCTGGGCTGCAGTACCACAGATTTGAGCTGAAGTTTTGACCTAATTTATTTTATTTCTAACAGCTTTATAAAGATAAGAAAATGAAGGACCAGTAAGATATATATTCTTTCTTGTTCATGATTAACATAAATGTCTTGCATCCTAATTAATGGCACCTATTTAAACCAGTGTGTAGGTGTTACCTGATAAAGATGGAGGTTAGCCATCTGCCTATAAATCAGAGTTCATGAAAGAGGTTATGAAATACTATTTCATCCTGAGAGATTAGCTTGATATTTTGGTTCATGAAATTACATCATCTTAGAATGTTTTCTTACATTTTTCTGTATAAAATTGTAAATTAAGAAGTATTAAGAATGTTCTCTGAAAGGCATGTAAGTATAAAGTTTTAAGGAATAAACTGTCCTGAAAGAAACTTTACTTTTAAATACTGATCTTACATCGTTTTGATGGTACCTAGCACATTATTAGGTGAATCACTTTTTAAATTTAAAAGGTGGACTTTAAAATTAGCATACTTATTACAAGTAAGAAACATGTACTGCCTTCACAACAACGAGTTTTTAACAAATTTGAGCTTAAAAAGATAATAAAAAAGTTAAATTACTTGGTAGTGTTGTTCTGGAGATGACTTTTGAACTGTGAGAGTGCAGTATTGTCCTTCTTGGGTTTTGCAGGCAGATAGCACTTGTTTCTCCCTTAGGAAAAAAGGAAAAACAAAAAAAGGAAAGAGTTTAGATGAAGGTACTTAGAATTTTGTGTTCAACTTAGTACTTTTCAGATACTGTCTTTATTTCTATATATAAATGAGGGATGAAAAATGATCTTATTTGATTATTTTATTAAATAAAAACTGAATTACTGTGAGAGTGACAGAGCACTGATCTCCTACATTGGAGATATTCAAGGCCTGCCTGGACAAGTTCCTGTGTGATGTAATCTCTCGCAGGGGGGTTGGACTAGATGATCTTTCGAGGTCCCTTCCAACCCTTAGGATTCTGTGATTCTGTGTAATTATTTAATAAAAAAATGAAGACTTGAACATGCAGTCATGAAAATAGTAGTTTGGGGTAAGTACTGATCCCCCTATGCCTGGCTTTAAGGGGTGTTTTAAGAAACTTCTTCCTCATACAGAAAACATTAGAAAAATTTATATAACTGTATAAAAATTTATCTATATGTTAAAAATGTGTACATTTTACATTTATGTATATAACTGTAAAAACACCTATAACTTAAAAGTATTGAACAAATAATTTTAATAAAAATGGATGTGTCCACAGATTTGGCTGTGAAATGCTTGAGCTATAAAGCTATAGTAAGAAAACTGTCTTTTAGTAGAACTTACATGTAAGAGGGATGTTTTTCTTTATTAACAGAATGTTTCCAAAACATAGCAAATTTGACTCTGTGATGTAGACAGCAGAAATGACAGCAGTACCAACTACAGTTCAGTGGTGAGTTCTAACATACCTGCTGTACCTAATGGTGTGGCTCTTTCGGAAGTTTTGCCAGTTCATGAGCAGTAATTGCTAACGATTGAAAGAGTATTCTGTGCAGTTCTGGTGTCCTCAATATAAAAAGGACATGGAGCAGAGGAGGGCCCTCAGAGGAGGGCCGCAAGGATGATCAGGGGACTGGAGCATCTCCCATATGAAGACAGGCTGAGAGAGTTGGGGCTGTTCAGCCTGGAGAAGAGAAGGCTGCGTGGAGACCTCATAGCAGCCATTCAGTATCTGAAAGGGGCCTCAAGGGATGCTGGGGAGGGACTGTTCATTAGGGACTGTAGTGACAGGACAAGGGGTAACGGGTTCAAACTTAAAGAGGAGAGGTTTAGATTGGATATAACGAAGAAATTCTTTGCTGTTAGGTTGGTGAGATGCTGGAATGGGTTGGCCAGGGAGGTTGTGAGTGCTCCGTCCCTGTCGGTATTCAAGGCCAGGTTGGATGAAGCCTCGGGTGGCACGGTTTAGTGTGAGGTGTCCCTGGTTATGGCAAGGGTGTTGGAACTAGACGATCTTAAGGTCCTTTCCAAGCCTAACTATTCTGTGATTTTATGGTAATGTATATAAGTTAGTAAGTGCAAGCAAATCCAATGTTACATTGCCTTTTGCAGAGGAAAGTCAAAGCATTGTTCTGTTACAATAGAAGTGATTATAGTTAGCCCTGTTTAAGCTGTCCATAACAGTTTTCTCTTTTCAGCAGGAGTAGTTCAGAGTAGCATGTATAGCTTAATCAATTGAATAAAAATATGAAAAACAAAAGTAAATGTAAGAATTGCAAACTCAGTCATTTATGTTGTAATTAATGCTAAGCTATCAGATCATGCTATGCTTGAAATAGCTTCTATGTGGGTTCCGTGAGTCATTGAGATGTTGTGTTATTGTTTCAAATGCACTTATTAGCAGCTCAGTAATTCATTAGAAGTGAGCTCCTTGAACTAAGAGACTTCTGTTAATAATTATTTAAAGGAACTCTCAAGGATTGCTGGACTAGAGTTTCCTAACTATTCTCTTTAGAAATTCCTCGGAGGTAACATTTCTAGAAATTGTGCTAAGGGTAAACAGAGATTACTGATATGATTGCCTTTATGTATAACTTACCTTTCAGTCTGTTTGCTTTTAAAGTTAAACAGAGTTGCTGGCTAACACTAGAATATTTCACTGTCATTAAGAGTTGCAATTAATAGCTAAGAGCTTTGTATAACTTTTGAACTGCTTTCATTTTATATAAATGTAAGCAATATAAAAATGTCTAAAGAATATTTTACTCTCTTAGAACAGTAAGTGTGCTGTTCTAAAACTTCTCACTACAAAAGTTCTGGTGATGCCTGTTGACTACATGTCTGTACAGGCTCTGTTAGGATCTGGGAGTTTTTTAGATCATTTTCCAATGCTGTGGGTTTTGTTTGTTTTTGTTTTTTGTTGTTTGGTTTTTTTTCTCCGCAGTGTTTATGGTGGTATCAGTTTTATACCATTTTTTTGGTTTTTTGTACAAGGAAGAGGTCACTTACATCCGTTAAAGCCAGGGATAAGGACATCCTCATTTACCCTGAACTACTGTTTTCATGAATGTATGTTCAAGTGTTCATTTCAGCTAAATGCAAGTGAAGTGATGTTATCTGAATTGAAGAGATTACTCTTTTCAGTAGATTATGTATATGTGTTATGTGATAGGTTAAGTTAAATTGGAAGAAACCTGTGGAGGTCCCATAGTTTATCTGCCTTCCAAGTCAGAGCAGATTACTCAGGAGCTCTTCCCAGATGAGCTTTGACTACTGCTAATGGCAGAGGTTTCCATAAGCTGTGGGCAACCTGTTCCTGCACTTACTCTCCAGTAAGGAGTTTGCCTTACAGCATCTTGTGATCATTTCCCCTTCTTACTTTGCATCTTTGATGAGAGTCTAGCTTTGTCCTATCTTACTGCCACTGCTTCCTCCTTTGCCTACTTCTTTGCGATGTAACAAACAGGTTATCCTGGACACTTTTATGTTCACATGCTGCAGCCCCCTATCCACCTGTGTGGCCCTCTGCCGAACATCATCCCAGTTTATGTTCGTACAGGACTTGAGTGAACTTACTGTCATTTCCTTTTGGCCCTAGCCCACCTAGGATATATGTTTAATTCATGACTGTAAAAATCTGCAAACATACCTTGGTTTTACATTAACACTGGTGTAGCATCAGAGAAACCCCAGGTTGAGTGGTAAACTCAGAAGATGTGCTGGGTTCCCGTTGGTAACAAAAATGCATGGTTTTGGTCTAAGAACATATCCTTGCAATTTTGTCTGGTTGAATTTTGTTTTATTTCTATTGGGCCTGTTCTCCGGGTAGTTTTCTTCCTGTAATGCGTGTCTGTTTTCCTTCATACTTCTTAATTTTAGACTGACATTTGTGTTAGCTGTAGAAATGCAAAAAATGACAGTGGCATATGTTCTACCTTCAACTTTAGAGGAACTTGTTTTGGTAGTATTACTTTAAAAAAATGAAAATCTGCTGCCGTTTTTCTTTAGCCAGCCTGTCTGTTTTACAGTTCCTCCACAATTTAATTAAGAAGGTCTCATGTGAGACCACACCAGATACTTTACTGAAGCTCAAGCTGGGTGAGACATACTGTGTTTTCTGTTTTTGAAAAATCACTCCTCAGCAGTGAAGGGTGGTCCTTTAGTATATCAGAGCAACCTACAGCCAGCGAAGATGTGCCTTGTTGCATCCTCCTTACCTGTGTGGCTTTAATAACTGTTTTCTTAAAGTTATTTGAAGTTTTGTACAGTAAAGAGGCTAGATTCATAGCCCATTTTTACAGAAGAGGAGACTTAATCAATGTGATACACTCAGGCAGCCAATACAGAGTGAGGAACAGATGTGAATTTTCTCATGCCTAACCATATATAATATGTGGAAAAGCTGAGGGAGGTGGCAATGTGTGTGAAAAGGAACTATGAACATGGAGGTTGCTATCTGGAAAGAGACAAGTGGTAGGAAAGGACAAGTAACTTGGAATAGTTAGGGAAAACAGAAAAAAACCCCCAGCTTGACATTGTAGATAGGTCTAACTAAGGAGCTCGGGATTGGAAAGCAAGGGTAAATAATGATGCCAAGGAGATGATGATAGTCCATTTAAGTTGTCTGGGGGAAACGATGGTAACACAGACACAGTACATACATGCAAGAGGCTGAATCAGCAGTTTGCATGTTACTTTAACGCTTTAAATTTTAATTTTGTGTGCTATTACTTGAACTTAACATTTACCTTGGAGGTTTGTTCATGTATTATTCCAAAAAAGTGCAGGTCAAATTCTGGTTTATCTGAATATGCAGGGCTGCAGTGTGCAGTGGTTCAGAAATTGATTGACAGCTGAATGAGGCATGCTTGCTGTGAGTGTGGAGGTGAGGGGGCAGATAGCACTAGCCAGAGGGTGAAGAGCAGCTTGGAGCTGTGATAGATAGGTCTTTTCCTTCCCCCTCTGCTACTGCGGGTCTGTTACAGTTCTTCCTTTCCCATGGAGAGTCTTTTTTGTCTTTCTCAGTCAGGGTTGTTAGAGTTGAATGCAGTCCAATACCAGTAAAATGGTAACGTGACCCAGTGCAGTGTATGGCACTGCATAGCAGCTCTTCAGGACAGTCAGAAATTCTAGAAGGGGCAGGAGAGAATGCAGGTGTATAGAGTTCCCCATTAGCAGGCCTGCTAATGGATAACTTACTCCTATCCCAGTGCAAACATGTTGGCTGTTTTGTGTGGGGTTTGCTAATGAACCTATCTAGAAAACTACTTTTTAAACAAAAATGTTTGCAGTGTATCTTCCATTGCTCTCATGAGGAATGTTGGTTAAAAAAATGAAAAGAGCCTTTTAAAAAATGTCAGTCTGTATTTTTTCAAACCCAATTCCAGATAGTTAGTGTTAGTGCAAATGAATTTTCCAATAGAATGAAACCAGTTTTATGGGAAGCACTGTGGTAATCAAGTTATCAAAGCTGTACATTATTATACAGAAAAAGCATATACATTATTTTAGGATAACAAATATATCTTTTTGACTTCAGTCAACATTACAAGAGTATGTAATTTTATGTCAATCAAAATGAGAAGTTAAACTCCATCAAACTGGAAATAAAACTTTTAAATAATGAAAATGATACAACATTTTGGAATAGCCTTTTGGGGGTGCAGCTTATCATCATTACATAGACTATAAAAGGTCAGTAGGTGTTTCAATCAAAATATGTTCAAACAGTGGAAACAAAAATAATCACTCTTACATATGAACTACAAGTTTATATATATAAAAAATTTGTTGTTGCAGTATAGACTGCACTGAATTCAGTACCAAAACATATGGTTTGCAATTGACAGGTGGAAGGAAATAGCTTGACTAGCATGTAGAAGAACAGCAAATGGAAATGTCATAATGCTTTCTTAGCATCCTTTGTGTCCTTATTAGGGGTACTCCAGAAATAGACTACAAGCACCTGGTGAGGCAGAAGAGAAGTACATGTGAATTTATAATGCATGCATTTCCCTTGTACTGTCACAGATTTGTTTTGAATAATTCCTATGAGTATGGAAGACACATCCCCTTGGACCCACCAAACACTGTGGAGCTGTGAGATAGCAGGAGGCCCTTTACTCTCGGAAGCTGTGGGCGGTTCTGTGGGCGAACAGGGTTCGCACGGATGCATGGTGGAAAGTGAGCTTTCACATCCCAGCCCTGGGCTTTGAGACCAGGGTGAGCAGAGACGCTGCTGCCCACGCAGGAGCCTGTGGAGGCTGCTTCACCCTAACCTCACCCTTGTGCACTGCCATAGCCCCCTGGTGGCAAATCCTGCCAGTGGTAAAAACAATGGGGCTCTGTCACTCTTCCACTAAGGAAGTGCACAAAACCACGGTTGCTGCAAACCCAGGCAATATGGGAAACCCTGCAAGTATTGAGGTGGTGGGCTTTGTTTCTGCAGATCAAAGCTTAGTGCACCCTGAGCCTCTTTATTCTGACTGGCACCATCTCTGGAGGACAGGTCTTGTTCACACCCACCCTGAGATGCCTTCAGAAGTGCCTTAAGAGAGTTCAGTCAACTGAAAGGTCTCCTCTGCACCATCAGTTGTGCATCTCTTGGAGGCAAAGATGCAAAATTGCTGAAGATGCATCTGCTTTGAAAGTCTTGTTTGATGGAGAGGGCTACTTATTTTTTTTTTTTCTTGTATTTCTTACCTTCAGGGTGATCTTAAAGTCCCTTCCAACCCAGACCATTCTATGATTCTGAGAAAATGCTGTGTGCAGCTTACTGCCTGAAGTATGTCTGCCTCAGTATAGTGATGCTGTTTAACTTGTGGGTGCATGTGGGGCGGTGCTGACGCACGTGTCCAGAGCTGTGCTTGCTCACCAGCAGTTCAGGTGCTGGTGACCACGCTCTGTTGCCAGCATGTACAGAGCACTTTGTGCCCTGCATGGGCACTAGCTGCTGCCTAGCACATAGGTAGCAGATCAAATGCACTTCCTACTTGGAGGGTTTGTTAGAAGCATTACCCACACAGCCCTGTACTTGACAGGGACATGTGGGGATGTTACATGGGTGTTTCTGAATGTTTCAGCATGATTATGTGCCATCCCCCATAGCATAATCCTTGTTTTTCCACACTCTAATCTCCCTCATTTAGAAACCTTCTCTTCTTCTGTGTTGTTATCTCTTGTTAGTATGTAAGCCAAATAACTAATTCAGCATCAGGCGCGGCTTTTCAATACAGTCTAACGGTGGTTGTGGTGAGGGGAGGCATCTGAAAAGGCAACGGCTTTGTTCAACCAAAGTTTTAAGCCCTCTTTTTTTTTTTTTTTTCCTTTTAAACAAATGATCGTGAATTTATCTGCATCTTCCTTAACATTTATGAGGTCGTATGAGGTAGAGTTTGCGTATTGTGTTACTTTCAAGAGACAGGTTTTGTNTTTTAAGCCTTTTTTTTTTTTTTTTTTTCCTTTTAAACAAATGATCGTGAATTTATCTGCATCTTCCTTAACATTTATGAGGTCGTATGAGGTAGAGTTTGCGTATTGTGTTACTTTCAAGAGACAGGTTTTGTGATGAGTGCTTGAACTAAAAGAGGCTATGTGGTTTTTATTTTGTTTTTAATAAAAAGAGGCTTCACTACTTACACCACTTTTCTTTCAAGAGCAGAATTAGCATCCTACTGAAGCAGAAAGTGCTGCACATTTTCCTTTGTCTTTAAATTCACTTAATATCAATTATGGATCTGATTTGGCCTGCACAGCTGTGTGCAACAGAAAAGAGGAGATCAAAAAATTTCAAACTAGAAAAGCCTCACTAAAGCTAAAAAGGAGTGAGCATAGAAAGCAAGAATTCCTGGTGACTAAATATATGGCAATGTGAATATGTTAAAATATAGTACAGTATGTACCATTCTTAGAAACATTATTTCTTTTTGATTAAAAAAATACTGTTAGATCTGTCTTGAATGTTCTGGCTCTCATTTTCTTTAGCCAGTAGAAACCTGTCTTTCTGGTTTAGGAAGACAGAGTGCTAACATGTAAAGCAAGGTATTATGACTCATTTAAACAATTCTTTGTTCTCTCTTGAAAGCAACAATTGATGATGTTTTCAAATGTTCTTGGGTTTTACCCTAAGAATGCAAGTCTCTAGCAAGTCTGAGCTTAATGCAAGGCAGATTATGTAATTTTTGCAGTGCTATATGATGTGAATGTAATATTGTTAACATCTTTGATAGTTTTAGTTTACAGTTTTACTGAATTTTACTGTAATTTTATCAGGGGAAATAACATGGCTTTTCTTAGCAAATTTTTTCAAATGCAGTAAACGAATTTCACAGCTGAATTTCACAATTGAAAAGTAGCCACTTAGGATTTCGTCAGCAAAACTGCTTTCTTAACTGCATTTGAAGGGCCAGTTTGCTTGCATGAAGCCCTGATATCATGGGGCTTTAAAATGAGAATTTTATTTAAAATGAGGTTGCAGTAGTTTCAGCAAGGGTCAGTGTTTACCTGAAGAGCATTTCTCAGTCCTGGAAAAACAGGATATTAGGGAAGGTGAGGTTAGAGTCTTTAATTTCAGCCAAACCAGCTATGAAATGTGTGTTTCTTAGGGATAACGCTAGCTTTAGCCTTCGTGGGAGAAAAGTTCACCCAAGGCTTTCTGTGTAAAACCCACTGCAGTCCTCAGCTGACTGAAGAAGATTACTCACAACTGAGGAGGCTAGACAAATCCTAAACTTGAACAGATTTACACAGGTTAAACTCTGTAAAACATAAGTTAGTATCTTTGATTACTCCCAGAGTTCTGCATTAGTATTGAAAGATGCCTGAATGGAAAATTGACAGCTTCATCTTTGACACTGTTTCACAGTTCTGGTAAAGCTAAACTGATGCTATCCAAGAGCATTACTGGTCAGTCAAAAAGTAGAAAGCTTATTGAAAACAAACAGATTTGAGCTTCAGGATCACAGAAGCTCAGCATGCCTTTGGTGGAGACCAGTCCATGTACCCTGTAGGCCAAGGTTCAGACAATCCCTTTTATGCCTTTTGCAAGGGTTTACTAATCACATTTTGGTTAGCTGTGTCAAAACCCTGGGCCTCTGAGCAGCTGGTGGTGGAGCTCCTTCTGTCTGTACTCTTCTTTTTACGTTTAGTACCCATTTGAAACTGGTGCCATCATTCATCTGTGCGGGTTGTTTGTAGTCAGGGCCGCTTGTTTATTCTGAACTTTTCTTGTGTCTCTTTCTACAGACACCTGCCCAAACCTAGGTTCCTAAAGTGTTGTAATGTTTAAATGATAATAGAAACGGTTCCAATGCTGGAGGTAATTTGCCTTATGGCATATGAATCATGAGATAACTGTGCTTTTCAGTGGGGCATCTCTTCTGCTTCTTTGAATAACAACAGATTTAAAGATAAAATGAGGCAAGACAATTACTGATTCAGTCTTGAATCCCTGCTCTCTAATAATTTAATTATTTAATACATTTTTTTAAGGTTTTTTTTTGTGTGTGTGCGTGGTTTTGCTGTGGTGCCCCTGATAGTCACTTCGTAGCTAAGAGGGGCTGTTTCTTGTCCCCTATGTTCATACAACCCAAGTTCAGTTTCTTGTTGAAGAATCTGATGATAAAATTACTGTTGATAAAATCACTGTATTGCTGTGCTTTATCCAGAATGCTAAAATGAGATCTTGTGAATTGCTGCTCACTTTAATCATGTTTATTCCCAAAATGATTTTCTGTTTTGTGGCTGATAGTTGAGTCTCACTGTATATGCTGAGGGAATATGTAGCTACAGTTGCTGAGTGTCAACAATATGTATGGTGGCTTTAGACTGTTGCATGCTGAGAATCTTTCAAGAATATCTCCTGATTTAAGCAAACATACAGTAAATCTGTTGAATAGCATGGATACAATTCCCAGTCTACCAGAGGTATTTACCTTGTCATTGCTTGCTTAGAGTTTGGGTGGCCATCCGAAGTTGTATTGGCCCTGCCCCTGTGACTGGGTACAAATCCTGACCACATGAATGGACCTGATGAAAAAAATGAATGCATCTTCACAGTCGTTACGTGATTGATATTTCAACAGCAAAGCTGAATTAGATAATTTCTTTTTAAATCAGTATTATTTGATGTTTTGATTTTGAGATTACCTGTTTGTAAGCTAAAAAGTGAAATAGCACAAACAATATCCCACAGCTTCTTCTTGGAGTATCTTTTCTCTCCATTGATTTTTACTACAGTCTAGCAGTTTATACAATGTGAAGCAGATAACAAAAAACTAATTATGAGTTATATCCATGTTTTCTTTTGGAATTTAGGACAGTAATAGTAAAGGCTCTGATTGGTTCTGTGTGGGGATCACTGTGTAATTGTTCTCAGTTTTCCTAGTCTGTGTGCTATTGGCTGCCAGGCGAACTGGCAAGTAAGAGGCATTCAGGTGGAAGTGAACTTTTTATAATCCAGCCTCAACAGTACAATCTTGCTTTCAATGTTGTCCCCAGTATTGTTTACGAATACTGATTTAAACCCTTAATGAAATACTATTCAAGAAATCAACAGGATTATTTCAGTTCGGGGTGGTGGATTGCTCCCACTTCTACTATTAAAAATATTTTAAAAGAAAACAGGTAACAGCTAACCTTTACAAAGGGTCGTAGCAGAGCAGCTGATGATGTATAATTCGGATCTTAAGGGCAAAATTTTGCTTCCTGATCTTCATTGTCAGACTTTGAGTGACAGGCCCATACTGAAAGGAAGAAGATGATTTTAGAATTAAAATATATCATGGGAATTAGAATTTTGATCAGAGAACAGAACTTTTCCACAAAAATGCTGGGTTCAGCAACATCGTGCTTATGCAAGTACACTTGAGCTTTTTTATTTGTTTTGTATTTTGTAACTGTTGACCTGACAGCTACCTAGTAGTATTTCCAGAGTGATTGATTAAACATGTGTGAAGGCAAAATATTTTCTTTTGTACAGCTGAAGTTTTTGTTAAAGGCACTGGGAGCTGCCTCCTGGTTTCTTTTCAGACAAAGCTAATAGAATGCATGACTGCTACTGCACATAGCTGACAAAGGCAAAGCATCTTTGTGAAAAGCCTCTGTAAATTCTTTCCCACAGAAGTCAACGAAAGGGTCGGTTGTCCTGGGCTACGTATTTCGTCACTTAAACCTAGTGGAGATAGATTACTTTGGACTGCGCTACTGTGACCGAAGTCATCAAACGGTGAGCAAAAGACATGGCAGACTGGATTTTCCGTATCTAAAATGTACCCTGTTGTGCTGTTTGCCTGTAAGCATTAGACTGTCATACTTTCACTAACTTTCGCTGTTTCCTGGCTTAGGTTTCTGATACTAATTTCTTTGTGTTTGTTTGCAGTGAAGTCTTGGAATAACTATTAGTAGCTTAGATAGAAATGTATCAAATGCTAAATGTTGTTGAAAGCTAAATGAAGAAAGTATAAATAGTACAAACATGATATGAAAGTGGAATTAATATTTTTTCCTTAATACTGTGTCATGAAGACAGTGCTTGGTGCACTTTCCTGTCTGGCCTCACTTGGCTTTGAGGTGTCTGGGGAGCAATGTCTCTAAGCATGTCACAGGCTGCTTTGCTTGGACCAAAGGCCAAATGCCTGTTGCAGAGTGTATTGTATAGTTGGTGTGGTGGCTGCACTTGTAAAGCCCCAGGAGTCAGAGTGTTGACAATGGCGTTTTCACTCAGCCTGGACCATCTCTGTGTCCTTAAGTATTTGAGCGTTTTCAACAAGGACTCCCACAGACATCTGGGAGCCTTTTCCACCATGATATTACAGTCCTAAATAGGCAAGAAAATAGAAATTTGGCTGATTCAGCTGAAGCAAGCAGTGGCTTGGGGAAGCGCTGTCTGGAGTACCCACTCTCCTCTTCCCCCTAAGTGGCTTGTGCAGAGTCTGCTCAGAGGTGAAGAGCAAGGAATGCTCAGCAGGTGGGACCAGTACTGTATTCACAGGGTGATAATCACATTGTTATAGTTTTATAAAGGGAATAATGACGGGCCTTTGGTTAAATTAAGTCAAGCAGTTATGATTTTAAAGTCACTGTTCTGTACTGAGACTGCACAAGACCCTGACCTCAAAAGATGTCATGTTTTATCTAAAAATGTCATTGAACTGGTTAAATATGTGACAGTTTCCTTTGTTTAGAGAATTTGAATATGCAGAGACTGAAGTCAGAACAATATCAGCAGAAAAAGATTGGTTGCTGCTGAGAGCTAGAGACTGCTCTACTCAGTATACCTTTATTTTTGTGCCATTGTCTGGACATTTATGAATTCAGTTCTGTGAGAAGTTATATATCATAGAATCGTAAAATAGTTAGGGTTGGAAAGGACCTTAAGATCATCTAGTTACAACCCCCTTCCCATAACCAGGATACCTCACACTAAACCATGCCACCCAAAGGTTCGTCCAACCTGGCCTTGAATACTGCCAGAGATGGAGCATTCACAATGGGCAACCCATTCCAGTGCCTCAGGACTCTAACAGGAAAGAATTTCTTCCTTATATCCAATCTAAACCTCTCCTGTTTAAGTTTGAACCTGTTACTCCTTGTCCTGTCACTACAGTCCCTAATGAAGAGTCCCTCTCCAGCATCCCTATAGACCTCCCTTCAGATACTGGAAGGCTGCTATGAGGTCTCCACGCAGCCTTCTCTTCTCCAGGCTGAACAGCCCCAACTCTCTCAGCCTGTGTTTGTATGGGAGATGCTCCAGTCCCCTGATCATCCTCGTGGCCCTCCTCTGGACTTGTTCCAACAGTTCCATGCCCTGTTTATGTTGAGGACACCAGAACTGCACAGAACACTGCAGGTGAGGTCTGACGAGAGCAGAGTAGAGGGGCAGGATCACCTCCTTCAACCTGCTGGTCACGCTTCTTTTGATGCAGCCCAGGATACAGTTGGCTTTCTGGGCTGCAAGCACACACTGCATTCAACTCATGTTCATTTTCTCATCGACCACCACCCCGAAGTCCTTCTCTGCAGGGCTGCTCTCAATCTCTTCTCTACCTAACCTGTAGCTGTGCCTGGGATTGCTCCGACTCAGGTGTAGGACCTTGCACTTGTCATGGTTGAACTTGATGAGGTTGACATCAGCCCACCTCACAAGCATGTCAAGGTCCGTCTGGATGGCATTCTTTCCCTCCAGCGTATCCACCGAACCACACAGCTTGGTGTCATTGGCAGACTTGCTGAGGGCGCACTCAATCCCACTGTCCATGTCAGCAACAAAGATGTTGAACAAGACCGGTCCCAACACTGATCCCTGAAGGGACACCACTCGTCACTGGCTTCCAGCTGGACACTGAGCCATTGACCACAACTCTTTGCGTGCGGCCATCCAACCAGTTCTTCATCCACCGAGTGCCCACCTATGAAATTGATGTCTCTCCAATTTAGAGACAAGGATGTCTTGTGGGACAGTGTCAAACGCTTTGCACAAATCCGGGTAGATGACGTCAAAAATAGCCTCTTTGGGAACAGCCAACAAACTAACTAGCATGTGAAAGAGAATAGCTGGATGCAGCAAACAGAGCAAACGCACTGAATGGCACTGGGATGACTCTGAACAGCAGGATAAAGCATAAATTGGATGCCATTGTGTCTGGTGCAGTATTTTGGTCGTATTACACAAATTTCACTTTGCTGATGTTCCAGGTTCACCTCAACTTTCCATGGTCAAAGGATGGTATTTAATTTGCAAAGTCAGGCTCTGTATATTTACAAGTTGCCAGAAGCTATATCTGTCTTGTGCTCTGAGTAAGACAGAACTCCTAAGGAAAAACAAGAAATATCCTGCAATAACTGAGACATAACATTTAATCATTAATTAAAAATCTTGTAGTATAAAACTACACCTTAACAAACTGTATGTTGTCAGTAGTGACAAAGCACCTCTGAGTGCTTTGTTTGAGAAACTACATGGTGCTTTTTCATGTAGGGAGTACCTTTTCTGGTGGATACACTTTGAAAGAAAGACCAGTTTCCTTTGAGTGCCACTGAATCTCTCACTGGCCTTCATCATCCGCCTTTCAGCTGAGCCTTTTGTGTTGCTGCATTTTCTGCTGACAATCATGTTAGGCCAAGTTGAGACCAGATAGAGTTCTTATGCTTAGTGTGGATGATCAGCTGTGTCCTGATTGACAGGGCATTTTTGTCTTCTGCCTGATCCACCAGAGATGTGAGACATTATGTTCCGTTTGGTACTTTCAGTCAGGACATGATCATAAGAATCTCTGTTGCAAAAGATAAAGGTGTTTTAGGAAACTGTATTCCACATTTTAGTCTCTCATTGCTTTAGTATTTGGGGAGAACAGTGACCCAGTGAAGTACCCCTCCTTTAGTGGAAGAAGGCCCAGATACTGGGTAAGCCACTGTTGGGAGGGCATGCCCTTCTCTCTTCCTACTATGCTGCAGCTCCCAGGTGCACCCCACACACTCCCTGTGGTACTGTGCCGCCTTTGTGGTAGCTCCAGTGTGCCTTAGGATAGTTGTGCTAATTACTGTTCTGGCAAGAAGCCATTATTTTCTTGAGGCACCCTTGAGGCATAAAAGAGAGAATCGAAATGGCAATTTTCAAGTATAATATTTCAGGAACAGCTGAGCAGAATTTGATGAAGGGTACTTTTGAAGCCCAAAGGCATTCCCTTGTCAAATCACAAAAGTGTGCTGAGAAGAGGCGTGCTATTAGAACTCCTTTTACAAAAAAGATTTTTGAACTTCCTTAGTGCAGAAAACTGAAAGTTAAAAAATTATTCTAATTGTTAGTGTTGGTTTAGATTTTGTAAAAACCTTGAGAATTTCTGATTATAATTGCAAAATACTGCGTTTTCTCTTGAAAGTTGGGTTTTTTCTTTTTGCAGATGTTAATAAAAACCAGCATGTGAGGCACGATGGGTACAGCTTTGTAAGAATGTAATTAAGGCAGCCCAGGATTTAGTTTGAAGTTGATAGGTTTTTCTCCACAAGACACTTCATTGATTGATCTCTCGGCAAACATTTCAACCTGGTTAATATTTTGTTTCAAACAGGTTCATGGAATTTGACCCAGGTTTAACCCTATGTAGATACAAGGAATGAAAATTCCGGATTTGTGGAAAAATGCAGTCATTTAAAAGGGGCAAATATGAAGTACTGCATGGCACTCGGATGCATACTGCTTACACATCTGACTCAGGAAAGCCACATTTGTTAAAATACAAAGGACAATACAGCCCATCTTAGATATTCTGTACTTTAAAAATATTTTTTAAATATAATTTCTACCAAAAATTAGATGGAATTCTTTACTAACACTGTTCATTTATAATCAGTTTTAGTAAAAAAAAAAAAATAAAATAATGAAACTAATGCTCTGTGGTCTTTGTAAATAGCAATTGGTAAAAGAGTAACCATCACAATAGTAATCGGATAGTTACATTGCTTAGGACTATTTAGAAACCATTTTTTCCCCATGTCTTCTGTAAATGCTGCATTACTCTTTCAGACTCACAAAATTTATCTGCTGCAGTTGGATGGGTGTATGCTGGGCCCACTGCCTCTTTGCGGTAGTGCTGAGATGTTTACAAGTCAGATAACCCTTGCTGCCTGTGCGGGAGAGGTGCACATGGAAAAACACTGAGAAGTGGCTCGCTGGCTGCCAAAACAGATTAAAAGAGTGTAGCTGTGTGCTGAAGCTCCTTCGGCACCCAGAAATGCAAGGTTTGTTGTGAGCACCCGCTCTGCAAGTGGACTGGATTAATGAGACACTTCGCTTTTATTTTTTTTTAATTCTGACACTTCAGGGTGTGAACTCAAAAGTGTAACTCTACCTAACACTATTTATATGTATAAGCAAAGATTAACAGGTATCTAATACACATTATTATGTATACATACATATGCATGCTTGGAGGGCTATGTTGTCGGGGTTCTTGGTTTTGTAATTGTTCTAATTTTCATTGTCTGATGTTGGCTTGAAAATGCCATTTTGTTATCCATGAAATCCCATTCATGTTTGGCTTATAAATAAAACGTTAGAAATTTCCCTCTCATCCCCCCTCTCTCCCTCCTTGCATTTTTCAGGAAAACTTTGACAGTTTTTGAAATAATAAATTGCTGCAGAGTGATTTTAAGCATGGGGTGGTGGCATTACCACAACATTAAATACTTTCTGGAGAAATGAGAAGGCAGACAAGAGTCTTTCTTTTTCCTCACCGCACTCTGTCCCAGCCTGTTGTGCTGGCTCAGTTTATTGCTGATTTGGAGTTCTAGTGGGAGGTTTGAACAAGTGTGATGAGTTTTCTTTCCTTCCCACCTTCTGTGAAAGTTAAGAGGGTTTATATTTTAATAGCTATTGGATATATTTAATACAAGCATGGACTGGATATCTGTTTTCCTTCAAAATTCTGGAAATTTTCTGTAGAAACATTCCAGGATTTGAAATTGCAATGGTCAAGGAAAAGGCATACAGCTGTTTCTGTTGTAGGTGTATCAGCAGCTAGTAGAAGTAGTTTGTTTTCATGTTTTGTCAAAATAATACTTGTTTACAATCATCTGTAAAATTAGTTGCTTGAGATTTTCCACTCAAATGCTCTGTAGTGTTTTGCGCTCCCTTCTTTGTTATTCCTTTTATTAGTGTGGGGTTTTTTGGTTTTTGTTTGTTTGTTTGTTGTTTTTTTTAGTCCAAAGAAGTTCTGTGACTAGAAGGGGGAGATTTTTTCATTAATCATTTAATGTTTATTTTCTATAGGGTGAATTCAGGGGTGCAGGTAAGGAGTTTCTTTGTTCATTGGTCATGTAGTTCCTCAGTTAAAAAGTTGTGGGCACTAAGGGAATAGATTCAATCTGCCTTAATTTGCTGTTTCTAGAAGCTGTGTTCAGCAGCCTTTTTGTTTCCGATTTCTTAAAAGTGGTGTCAATCTCTGGTGTTTGTATTGAAGTTGTGTATGAAGAAAGAGGACTGAAGAAAGGGAAGGCAAGAACAGCCATGTCCACTGCCTCTGCAGTTTCTTCCAAATCTGAATCATAGAAATGTCAAGCTAAGGAAGAAGGAATACAAAGGCAGCATGCTGGTGTCCTGTATAGCCATAATGCAAAGTATACAGCTGATCTGTGATTAGCAGTAATACCAGGTTAATTTCCAGTAGAAGTCTGATAGAGGCAGAGCAGAGTGATTGGTGAGAAATAATACTGCAGATTATCTGTTGATCAAATGGTATGGGAAGCCATATAATAATTAATCCTTTTGCAGGTACAGAGTGTACCTCAGTCATCTCTGACACATTTGTTGAACTAGCTTTGTAAGCTGTCCGGTGGAAGAGTCTGTACCCTACCCCTACCTTTGTGCCGATTTCCAGTCATCCTCTCTCTTTGCTACTAGAAACTGTTTCTGATAATTGAAATTATTTTCCCTTTGCTTCCAGTTAAGTCAGTTTTTTCATACTTGACGGACATGAAGAAAAGTCAACACTGTTCTTAAAGCAATTTCTCATGTGGTGCAGTAGTGCTCTTATGCCTATTCCTCGCCCTACAATCTTGTGTTTTTCACAATATAAGTGAAGCCTCTTTATTTTCCCTGTTTTACATACTTTGTTGTTGTTATTTAGAATTACCCTGCTGAAGTTAATCTCTCAAAAAGAAAATAGCCAGGCTGCACATGCATATACCAGCAGATCAGGCAGACATCAAAGGATATGATACTTCTGTAGAACCAGCTTGTTATGAGCCTGAAATCTGGTGGCTCTTACTAAGCAGGTTTCCTTTTAGGAAGACCCCTACCCCCAGAGAATATATGCAATGTTAGACTTGTACAGTGTTTCTCTGATTAGAAACTGGAACAAGCTTGTCATTAGCAGGCTGAAGTATGCTAATAAATATCAATATATGAATAAATATAGAATTGCAATTGTTTTGTATCAATTTTCAATGTTAAGTGACTAATGGCCATTGTTATCTGTCTTACAGTACTGGCTAGATCCTGCAAAGACCCTTGCTGAACATAAAGAATTGATAAACAGTATGTATCTAATTTGAACGTAAAGAGTATATCTAAAGATGGAGTAACAGAGGCAATGTTTCATATGTACAGCTGTGCAACATTTATATTCTAGCCACAACAGATTGATAGTTCTTGAACAAGTTTATTACTGCAGTTTATACCTGTTTCAAAATTTCACACATAGATTGAGCATACTACGATTTTCCAGTAATTTGTGTGATTATTGTCCAAAGACTTCATTAGAATTATTATTTTTAGAATAATATATGGTGCTATTCTTGACTTGCATAATTAATTTTATAGTAGCCGTGATACCTCCATTGTACTGTACCATACCACAACCAATTTAGATTCCCTTTTGTTTCTGAAAGTAGAAGTAATGCCTCTTATTGATAATGGAGTGTCTGCTGTTACTGTCACTCTTCAGTTACCACAGACGCAAGATCTGTTATTTATTATAATTAAAGAAAATGTTAAGATTATATTACTTGAGAATTTGGAGACCTTCTATAAGAAGGTGTTATGTGGAGCATGCATGGAATAAGTTTAGCTAAAAGGATTTCAGTATTGAGTTAACTGAATCTTTTGTGAGAATATTTTTAAAAGCTAATTAGAAAAGCTTTTCCAAATATTTCTTAATTAAAGTGGAGCATAATTAAAGTTTCTTCATAAGATATTTAAAATTTGGAAGGTGTTAGTGTTCAGTATTGGTAGTTATGACAGAGAATCACAGAGAATAACATTGTCCAAATATTTTCAGTGAAGAAGTACCTAAAGTAAAAACCAAGCAGTAAAAAAAAAAAAAAATAAAATTCAAAAGCTTGGAGAAAATATAAGTTCAAAATTAAATCCAAAGTCAAATCCTTAAAATAAACAAAAACTCCGTGTGGTCAGACAAGCTAAAAGAAAGAAATTGTGTAATTGATTTGCAATGTAGATGTCATATTTTTTCTGAAACTTTCAAGTGTCATAAAATATAAAAATATGCTTCTTATTAGCTGTTTTGTAGTCAACTAGTATCAATTAATAACAATTAACAGTTCCTAACAACTAACTTTTGCACCAAATACTTTTTCCCTTAGCTGGACCACCATACACCCTGTATTTTGGCATTAAGTTCTATGCGGAGGATCCATGTAAACTTAAAGAAGAAATCACAAGGTACAGGATTCCATAAGAACAGAATTTATAGTTTGTTTATTTGAGGACAGTAATCTGTTCTAGCCAGGTGCATATTGTTGTGGTGTGTCTGGCTTGGTTTTCTTTCTACTTGAACATCTGAATGTTTTTGCTTGAAGATGTATGTGTAGGAAGAGAATTGTGACTAGCTTCAAAGCGGTCAGTATGGACAACCATTTGGAAACCCAGAATGAAAAGTTACTCTCTGGTGCATCAAAACCCAAAGAGAGCTGATGTACACCTGGGGTTGTTGTGTGGGATTTTTTTGTCTATTCTTTAAGGAATGCATTGTCACATCTGCATTTTTGTTGTGCTTTTAATTGAGTTTAGAGTTAACTTGGATATAAAATATGAATACAGGGAATTTGCTTCTTTATTGACATAGGTTAAATTCTGGAACTGTTTTTCAAGAGGATTTCTTTTGCTCTTTCTAAAAATATGTGAAGAAAATTTGAGAATTGCATGCTTTTGATTCTTTTAACTAAGCTTGGCCACTACAAAATAGATGGGTACACATGCTAACACATGCACAGCACACTTGCACATAAACACATACACACACACACATATGCTTGCCTGAACTCTTACACACAGAGTTTCTGTTTGCTTTAATTATGAAAGGTCTCAGACACTTAGTTTTAGATTCAAAAGGAAATCAGAGGATTTGAATAGGTAGGTGGACAGAATTAGTGCACTGGCTTGCATTAATAAATGACAAAATATTTCTTTTGATGTCCTAAGAATATGGCACATAAGAATTCGTTAGGATGCCTGTAGGATTTTAAATTTTCCTTAATCAAAGGTGGCAGTTACAAAACAGGCAGAATATTTTTCTTGTACCAGAGTAAGAAAATTATTTTGTTTCCTTAGTGGTACAGCGGGAATGAAAGTATCCAGTATAATAAGATAGGGACTGGACTGGTAAAAATAATAAACACTGATTTTGCAGGTAAAAGAGTGTAAACTGGCCACAGTGTGATGCCCCTGTACCATGAAAGTTGATGCAGTTTTCCTGTACTTTTCCAGAAAGCACTTTCAGCCCTGCTCACAGGGGAAGATGGATGGCCCTGGGGAGGGAGCTTTTTGTCACCAAACCTGTTCTGATTGCTACTGGGGAGGCAGCATGGATTTCTCTCTGGGAAATGACAGGGGCTAAGTTTTCAAAAACTGTTTCTCTTTGCCTCGTGATAAGGTCAGTCAGTGGTTTGCACTGCTGATTAGATATGTGACTCTATCTGAGAAGCATTTCAGTATAATTACTAAGCCATAGTTCATCTTTGCACAGTATTTGGGCATGCATTATTTGCATCTTAGAAGGTACAGAGGGAAGGCGCAAGAAAGTGATATGATTGTGCTGACAAACTTAACAAAATATGTCGAATAATCAATTGCCCTCAACATTTCTTAGCATTTATTCCTGTAGGCCCTTGAATCTTGGACCAAAGTGTTTTTTTTTTGGTGGCTTTGATTTTTCTTTGGTGGTTTTGTTTGTTTGTTGGTTTGGTTTTGTGGTTTTTTTACCCTCCTCTCCCCCAGAAAAAAAAACCCACAAACACACCTCTTGCCTAAAAGGAATTAAAGGCCCTACTTTTTTTTTATAACAATAATTTTCTGTCAAACTGTGTAATTCCCATGATTAAGAAGCGTTAACTGTTTTGTAATAACCAGTATGTTTCTTTGAAGTATGTGTTTGTTCATTTTAATAGATATGAGAGCGGACGCTGTTGTTAGATATTGGTGATCTGTGGCATTACATGATTACTATTTGCAAGTAATGAAAACGTCAAATTCGTAATTGCTTCACAGCAAAATCTGTCTGGCTTGTAGGCAAAAGCTGATGCTGTGGTCTTTGTTGTATGTATTTACTAGAGCAAACTAGAGCTTAGCCATTATCATATGTACATGACATATGTACATGTGCTTTAGCTACAAGTTTGGACAAAAAGTCTTTTTTTGTCCTTAGTGGCAAAAGGAGAGGAGCTTAGTGGCTTCAGTGGAAATTCAGAGTGTTCACTTTAGAGAAGTCACCTAAGCACTTAACAGTTGGCTCCCATAGTTTGGTTGGTTTTTTTTGGTTTTTTGTTTGTTTGCTTTTTTTGGTTTGTGTTTGGGTTTTTTTTTGCAGGGAGAGGGTGTTTTTTTGCAGATTCCTATCCTGCTTTGTTTTGACACTGCTATGAGAATGTAGAATTATAGATGTCTGCTACATGAAGAAAGCATTTATAGTATCATCTGATATGAAGTTACTCAGTAGCACTGTAGAGATGGACGAGTAGAGTACTAACAGAAAGATGGGTGCATATCAGAAATGCACTTCATGTTAAAAAGAAGATGCTGTGTACTCCACAGTCGATGTAAAATAATTTTTAATCATTATCAGCAGAGAACCTTTGTCTAGGTAGGACTGGTAAACATAAGCTAGAAACACTGCCGAGGTATTGGCTAGAGTGAAGAAACACTGAGTGTACCTGCTTTGTGTTCCCTCATGACATTCCCAGGAAGTTCTTACACAGTGCCCTTGTTATTTAAGTCAGAGTATTAGCCTTTTCTTTTTTTTTTAAGGGTGGACATTCCTTCTATAGTATCTGTCACAGGAAAAATTCTGGGGGATCCTTATTCAGATGCTCATCTGGGCTGATAAAATCTAGTAAATTTGATTGGATCTTAAGTGATTTGTGATCAGCTGTCATGCAGCCTGCAGTTTGCGAACTTCCGTGAAATCAGTGTAAATGCACTTTGAACTTACAGATCGTTCCAAGGTGCTTTCATAAGTAACTTGTACTAGCACAGAATCAATTATTTGCAGTGTAGCTGAGTGGTGCTATGTAGGTAAAGTTGAATTAGTGAATCATGAAAGACTGTATGCTTTATGGTTGACCATTTTTTCTTATTTACCTTCTCAGTATTGTTACCTGTTAGAGGAACTTGGTACAAGAAATTTGCTTAGGCTGATGTGAAATCCTGCAAACATCTGTTGTAGTAAAACCAGACAAAATGCAACCAGCATAGGAAAGGTTTCCTATGAATGAATATAGGGAATTGCAAAAGCAAGCAAATCCTTTTTGTGATGGCTTGTTCTCGTCCATTCTATCTGTTTTGTGCATGTTGTTTCACTGCAAGTGGTTTCAGTATGTGCTTCATAAAGTGTAGATTCTGAAAATTACATTTTTACCCCTGCTATTTCTATTCCGAGAAGGAGAGTACTCCATGTTACGACAGATACAGTTAGCTGGTGATGATACGCACTTCCATTCTTTTCATGGAAGTATGGACTCCCATCAAATCTGCTGGCTGCTTTAGTTGATACTTTGGTGTGTGGAAAGGAAACATTTGAGTAAAAAAGTATCCAATACCCTCTTCTCCCTTACTGTGATCCACTGGTCAGGTTAAACTTCAGCCCTTTCGTGGGTCTCTTGTTCAATTCTTAGTCCTCTTGCCCACTCCCTGAGTGCTCTGTAAAAGTCAAAAGAGAGAAATTACGTTTTTTAGGGGAAAAATTAATTATATCTGCATGATATAAGCAGGTAAGAAAACTACAGTGCGTCCCCCTACCTAAGTTCTTTGACTAATTTCATCTTGTTTGTTACCTGAGAGTCAGCAGGGGAAAAGTCAGTAAGGAAGCTTCGTGACTGTCACATGGTTATGGTACATGGCATGTCTTCAGTAAAATGGAATATGATGTAACATTACTTGATGCATCAAACTCAATGTTGAAATAACAAGTTTGTTTTCTCTCTGTGTCTTAGGTATCAGTTTTTCTTACAGGTCAAACAGGATGTTTTACAGGGCCGTTTGCCTTGTCCCAGCAACACTGCAGCACAGCTGGGAGCATATATAATTCAGGGTAAGTTCTTCTGGCCAGCTGAGATCTTATTTCTATTAATCCAGTTTTAGGATTAATTTTAAGTGGTGACTATTCTGTGCTTTAAGACTCCACTAATACTTTATGCATTCATTTCAAAGCAGAACAAAACTAGTATGACTGATTTCATCTAGAGAACTGTAAATAGATGGCTGTTCTGAACAGATATTAGGGAAGCAATATAGAAGTTAATGTAAAGACGAAACAAAAGTCAGTCTGAAGATTCTGCCAAACACTTTTGCTTGCTAAGGAATATCTTGTCATGTACTTAAGTCTTTCTGACTTAGTCTGGGTTGCACATAGAGTATGACAGAACCTTTATCAAGAGGTCACAGATTTAGCAGGCTGTTGGCAACCTCCAGCCAACAAAGTCTGTCAAATCAAAGATCCTTTCCAGAATTAGGTTATGTCAATATGAATATGCCTCTGCTTGAAGGGAGGATATGTTTTGACCTGAAGTGAAGAATTTTAATTCTGTCTGTCATTTATCTGCATTCACCCATCAGTAGTTAGCTTTTTCAAAAGTGGATGTTATATCGTGCATTCTTGATAGAATTAGCAATCAATTTGAAAGGAACTGTCTGTCTACCAGTTATTCTTTTCACATTACAGCTCAAACTCTGTATTCAAACACAACTGGTAACCAAGAATCGTATGATGAGCATGTTAGGACCTGTATTTGTAATTTTTTCTGTGTTAAATTTAGATTTCTCATGAGTGGTAAGTATTGAGCAGAGATTATATGTATTATTGGTGTTCCATGTGTGACTTAACAACACTTAATATGACATAGAAAATAGTCCTCCTTAAATTTCTATTTTAAAATAGCAAGGCAGAATAATTTGTGTATAAAATGGAAGTGGGCATTATACAGAATTTCATGGTGTGTTATATGTGTTCCTAAAATGCTGAAAATTCAGGCAGTTTTTATACAATTATTTTTAACTTCATTTTCCTGTCTAAGAAATGTGACATGTCATAATCTGAAGAACTGTTTGCAGTGCACATTTTGCTCTACTGGCATATATGCCTTCCCTGAAAAAATGCTGCAAATATGAGGCAGGAAGATATATAATGATGGTAACAATGGTATTAATAGAAATGAGTAAAAAACAGTTTCTTGTTCTTCAGTCATTTGTAAGGTGGTTAGAATATCGGGAGCTGTTGTTTTGGTATAAAATCCTGTAACTGAGATTCTGATCTCCGATATTCTGCTGGAAAACAATGAGGAACCTCATGTGAGAGAGGAGAATTAAAGCATGGCAAAGGTTACATACAATGGTTTGAAGCTACTCCTGGCACCAGCAAGAGTACATTCCCATTGACTATACAAAGCTTTGTCTTTTTATTTAGAGCCTGCAGTTACTCAAAGCATATGAAACCACCTGAGAAATGTGTTTAGGTACTGAAAACATGAACCCAGGTCATCAGCACTGAGATCAACAGCCTTTCCAAAGGTGGTGTGCCAGACAGACTGTACTTTTTTTCTTTCCTAAATTAAGACTAAGTGGATTTGTGGGAATTTGGTATTAGGTGAGAATCTCTGTTTCTGTAATGATACTTGTGGTGTCTTGCCTGGTGCTGCCAGCAGCTGCCAGGATCCAGCGGAGGGGCTAGGGACTGGTGTTCTCCCAGGGTCCACTACCCCTGTGCTGCTCTAGCTAGGAGCCCTACTTTCACCATTCAGGTTGTTCCTGCGTGTCATCTTTGATCTGTAGGCAGGTCGTGTTTTAACAAATGAATCATTTTCCTTCTTCTGTGGTCAAAAGATTGCAGACTGTTATAGTGGAGATGGTGGAAAAAACAGTACCCATGGCACATTTTGGAGAATTTTCCCATTGAAAGTGCTGGAGTTGTGGCTGCTGTAGTCCTTCCTGTTCTTATTCCTTTTATAGGCAAAAATCATATTGTTTTGACAGAGGTTTTCTACAGAAACTTTTCAACATCCTTACTGAGCAGATCACTGTCTTGTTCTAGAAACATCATTGTATTCTGGAAAGAAACATGAGTTGTTAGATGAATCCTTTGCTTCTTGGGTCTTGAAGCCTCCTTTTGGCTATGTTTTTGACTTTGTACTTATTGGATAAAAACCTCCTGTACAGCCCAGCCTATGTAGATTTTACTTAAGGTTATTAAAAAATCGAAATACTAATTTTCACCGTTTCTCAGATAGTTGCAATTATAGTTAAGATCAGTAGAAGTGAGTTCTGACCAAGGTACTTGTTTATTTTATAATTGCATTGCATTGTGAAATCTGACATAAGTAAGGTATGCAAATTCAAGGTTGTTTCAAACAAAATTATACCAGCTATCCACTGTGTTTTTTAAGAAAGTTATTTAAAAAAAATAATTTTAATTTGATAGTAAGTTTAATGTTCAGCAAATACAGAATCATAGAATAGTTAGGGTTGGAAAGGACCTTAAGATCATCTAGTTCCAACCCCCCTGCCATAAGCAGGGACACCTCACACTAAACCATGTCACCCAAGGGTTCATCTAACCTGGCCTTGAACACTGCCAGGGATGGAGCACTCACAACCTCCCTGGCCAACCCACTCCAGTGCCTCACCACCCTAACAGGAAAATAATTTCTTCCTTATATCCAATCTAAACCTCTCCTCTTTAAGTTTGAACCTGTTACCCCTTGTCCTGTCACTACAGTCCCTAATGAAGAGTCCCTCTCCAGCATCCCTATAGGCCCCCTTCAGATACTGGAAGGCTGCTATGAGGTCTCCACGCAGCCTTTTCTTCCCCAGGCTGAACAGCCCCAACTCTCTCAGCCTGTGTTTGTATGGGAGATGCTCCAGTCTCCTGATCATCCTCGTGGCCCTCCTCTGGACTTGTTCCAACAGCTCCATGTCCTTTTTATGTTGAGGACACCAGAACTGCACAGAACACTGCAGGTGAGGTCTGACGAGAGCAGAGTAGAGGGGCAGGATCACCTCCTTCAACCTGCTGGTCACGTTCCTTTTGATGCAGCCCAGGATAGGGTTGGCTTTCTGGGCTGCAAGCGCACACTGAAGCTGGCTCATGTTCATGTTCTCATCAACCACCACCCCCAAGTCCTTCTCCACAGGGCTGCTCTCAATCTCCTCTTTGCCCAGCCTGTAGCTGTGCCTGGGATTGCTCCGACTCAGGTGTAGGACCTTGCACTTGTCATGGTTGAACTTGATGAGGTTGGCATCAGCCCAATATATTTATATTTTATTGAAAAATGAAGTCTTGCGTTCCCTCACAAGAAACAATGCTTACCTATAGAAGGGCATACCTCCATATGTCTCAAGATATTTGTCTCCATTTGCATTCCCACAGTGACATCTGTGTTAGGAGATCCAGCAA